>PVIU01004002.1:0-134327 GCA_004026605.1 Ondatra zibethicus
GAAACACTAGTGTGTTCGTAAAAAGAGTGAGATAATATAACTTGCCCTGTGGAACGTAGCTCTTAGATCTTACTGCTCTGCCGCATTTACTTCATTGTGTTTTGTTTTTATGCTGTATTGGTTTGGATTATCATGGCAGCTCACCACTCAATTCTTGATACTTTTCTTTTCTCTTTTTTTTTGGTTTTTCGAGACAAGGTTTCTCTGTAGCTTTGGAACCTGTCCTGGAACTAGCTCTTGTAGACCAGGCTGGTCTCAAACTAACAAAGATCCACCTGCCTCTGCCTCCCAAGTGCTGGGATTAAAGGCGTGCACCACCACCACCCGGCGATATTTTTCTTTTCTAAGTAGCAAGGATCTCTTGACTTTTGTAACCACTGCATATTGTCAAACTTAGAGAGTTAAACAATGCCTGGTGGCATCTTTGAGGTTCAAACAGGGTATCATTATGTAGTCCTGGCTAACCTTGAACTCACAGAGATCCTCCTGCCTTTCAAGGCATTTGCTACCACTGCACTCTAAACAGTTCTTATGCATATTTTCCCCCATTGTCCCAAGGATGTCTTCTTGTTGCTGTCTTTCTATCAGTAGCCGAACAAAGTTCATATGTTCCATTTAGGTTTTGTGAGTCCTGAGTCTTCTCAGAGTAATGACTTTTGACCCCTTGTATTCCTTTTTTTGTTTTGTTTTTTGAGACAGGGTTTCACTGATTTAGCTCTAGCTGTCCTAGAACTCACTTTATAAACCAGGATGGCCTCAAACTCACAAAGATCCACCTGCCTCTCTCTCCCAAGTGCTGGGATTAAAGGTGTGTGCCGCCACCACCCAGCGACCCCTTTTATTCTTACACCATCTAATCCCTTCATGTTTTAGGTATGACCGGTTGCTTCGGATTAGAGCACTCAGGTGGGAATATGGCAGTGTCTTACCAAATGCTTTGCGATTCCACATGTCTGCTGAAGAAGTAAGTTAGCACTATTCAAATGTATAAAAATGCTGTGTTCTCTAATAGTAGTTACCTGTGTTTCTCTTTTTGTTTTTTAGTATCCAGCGATTTCCAAATTGAACTAATCTCTTATATACTATAATAGGAAGAATGTGGTGGGGCATAATTCTAAGTACTGTGTGGAAAACTAAGTACTTAACAAAATAGAGTCCCAATACTTCTTTCTTTGTTTGTTTTTTGAGATAGGGTTTCTCTGTATAACAGCCCTGGCTGTCTTAGAACTCACTCTGTAGACCATTCTGCCCTCAAACTCACAGAGATCCACCTGCCTCGGTCTCCCAAGTACTGGGATTAAAGGTGTACACCACCCTGCCCGATATGCTATTTATTTCTGATCCCTCTTTGGGATTAAAAGCAGGTATTATTACTTGAGTGTTTTCTATATAATGTGTGTATATATGTATGTTCTAATCAATATTAATAATCCATATTGGTAGTAAGTCTTGATTGATTCAGTAACCAAAGCACAGGATTACTTCAGTCAGATATTGGATTTAGCCACATAAATTTAAATCTCTACTATCCAAGAACTGTCTATTTCAAGCAAATAACTTGACCTCTCCCTATGCCTAAATTATCTCCTTTAAAAATGGCACAGGTTTACAAGGACTTCAGATAGTAACTGCCTGAAGTTACACTACACTTCACCAAAGTCTTCCATAGGACTTCCCCTTACTTTAGACAACAGTTACAAGTTCCATGATTCCTGTAGGTCCAGTACTTTACCAGAGTGAGTCACAAAACTCAAGAGAACCATTCTGCTTCATACTTCAATGTCTGGAAGCCAAATGGATACAAAGCAAAGTGGATACAAATCAGAACCAGTCAAACGAGTCTTAAGGGCTGAAAGCCTTGGCGACTCTAAGCTTCTGGCATCTTATCCTTGCAAATCAGAGCATGACACCCCCTTAACACATTCCATAATGGTACACAAAACACTGCCATCCAGGTACTCTTACAGGGCACTGGTGTCCAAGTGACTGGGGTTTTATACTCCAGAGACATGACCACTGAATTGCCAACTCTGCCACAGCTCAGTCTTCTCCCTTCCTAGGAGGCCACACTGTTAGTGAGGTCCGAAGCCCAGTTACTGATTGTATGGTTTCTAGCCTCCACTCCGTGTCATTAAGTTAGCATAAACTGTCGAGGGTCCACTGTGAGTCACCTCCTTAACAACTCTTGATACTTCTCTGCATCAATGATATGTGTGTGATTTCTGTCCTTAACTATTTATATATTATATTACACCTGTTGATTTGTGATTTGACCTTGTGTCCTTAGAGTGAAGTCAACATGGTCATGATCTGTTCTTAATGTGTTCTTGAATTCTGATTATTAAGAATTTATTGAGTTTTTGTGTCTATACCCATCAGAGAAGTTTGTCTGTAGTTTTTTCTTCTCTTGTTGTTGTATCATTATGGGGTTTTGGTGTCATGGTAATGCTGGCTTTGCACGATGAGTTTGGCATTGTTTCTTTCCTTCTGTCATGGAAGTGTTTAAAAGTATTTGTGTTAGTTCTTCTCGAAAGGTTTGTAGAAGTTGATAATGAACCTGTCTAGTCCTGAGGCTTTCCTTTTATTGTTGCTTCAATCTAACTGATTATAACAGATTTGTTTCCTCTTATTTTTGGCAGGTCATATGTGTCTAGGAATTTATTCATTTTTTTATTGTGTCTGTATATTATTTCTTTAGTTTCTACTTCATTAATTTCTGCCATGATCTTTATTATTTCTATTGTCTTCCCGTATTTGGGTTTGGACTGTTCTTGTTTTCCTAGAAACTTGAGGTGCATTGCTAGGTTATTTATTTGGTATGTAAATGTTCAATGTAAGTCATTATAGTTACTACCTTTCCTTTGAGAATTGCTTTAGCTGTGTACCAAGGGTTTTGGTAAATTGTACTCTCACATTGTTAGATTCTAGGAAATTTTCAGTTTCCTCCCCAATTTCCTTCGGTGACTCAATGGTCATTCAAAAGTGTGTTGGTGAGTCTCCAAGTATTTGTGTGGTTTCTGTATTTTTCTTCTTGCTGATTTCTAGTTTTATGGCATTAATTTGATAAGATAAAAGAAGTTATGGTGGGGGGTGTATGAAGAGATGGCTCAGCCGTCAAGAACACTGCTCTTCTAGAGGTTCTGAGTTAATTCCCAGCAACTACGTGGTGTAATGAGATCTGGCACCATCTTCTGGCCTGCAGGAATACATGCAAACAGAACACTGTATACATAATAAAAAAAGGAAGGAGGGAGGAAGAGAGGGAAGGAAGGAAAGAAAGAAGGAAAAGTTTTTTAGATTCTCTTTTCTTGTTTTTTTTGTTTGTTTGTTTTTTGTTTTGTTTTTCGAGACAGGGTTTCTCTGTTTCTCTGTAGCTTTGGACCCTGTCCTGGAACTAGCTCTTGTAGACTAGGCTGACCTTTGACTCACAGAGATCTGTATCCCTCTGCCTCCTGAGTGCCAGATTAAAGGTGTGCACCATCACTGCCCAGCTCTCTTGTATTTTTTTAAGACTTGATTTGTGGGCTAGAGAGATGGCTCAGAGGTTAAGAGCACTGGCTGCTTTTCCAGAGATCCTGAGTTCAATTCCCAGCAACCACATGGTGACATACAACTATCTATAATGAGATCTAGTACCCTCTTCTGGTGTGCAGGCATACATGCAGGCAGAACACTGTATACGTAATTAATAAATAAATAAATCTTTACTAGTAAAAACCGATCAATGTTTTCTAAGACAATACAAACAAATGGTGAAGAGCACTAGTTGCTCTAGGTAATGAATATACATTTTTCTCGGCAGCCCATAAGCTTTTAGAAGAGAGATCACATTCTGGGCACAGATCAAGTCTTTTTTTTTAATTCTTTTTTTTTTACAATTTTATTGATTTTTATTGAACTCTACATTTTTCTCTGCTCCCCTCCCTGCCTCTCCCCTCCTCTTTAACCTTCTCCCAAGGTAACCATGCTCCGAATTTACTCAGGAGATCTTGTCTTTTTCTACTCCCCATGTAGATTAGATCTGTGTATGTCTCTCTTAGGGTCCTCATTGTTGTCTAGGTTCTCTGGTATTGTGGTTTGTAGGCTGGTTTTCTTTGCTTTATGTTTAAAAACCACCTATGAGTGAGTGCATGTGATAATTGACTTTCTGTGTCTGGGTTACCTCACTCAAAATGATGTTTTCTAGCTCCATCCATTTGCCTGCAAATTTCAAGATGTCGTTATTTTTTTCTGCTGTGTAGTACTCCATTGTGTAATGCACACACCTTGAATTCCAGCACTCAGGAGGCAGAGACAGGCGAATCTCTGTGAGTTTGAGGCCAGCCTGGTCTACAGAGCGAGTTCCAGGACAGGGTCCAAAGCTACAGAGAAACCCTGTCTCAAAAAAACAAACAAAAAAAGTAAAAATATACAGGCATGGTAGTACACACATTTAATCCCTGTACTCAAGATGCAGAGACAGGCTAATCTTTGTGAGTTCAAGGCCATTTTGGCCTCTGGAGCAGGTTTTAGGACAACCAAGGTTACAAAATGAACCTCTGCATCAAAAAACAAACAGGCCAGGTGGTGGTAGTGCACACCTTTAATCCCAGAACTCAGAGGCAGAGGCAGGCAGATCTCTGTGAATTTGAAGCCAGCCTGGTCTATAGAGTGAGTTTCAGGACAGCCTGAGCTACACAGAGAAACCCTGTCTTCAAAAACCAAAACAAAACCCCAAACAAAAAGTAAAAGAGGTAAAAGTAACACTAAATGTGTACCAAAAAGAATAAAAGGGTGAGGGGTTCTGTAGGATTTGAAAGAAAGCATAGGTGAGATATACTAGAGCACCTTTTGGGTCGTTCTTGAGGGTCCTCTGCAATTGGAACCTGCCAATTCCATGCACAATGGGCAGGGTCAGTAGAGTTTGTGGGCCCTTGTCTTCCCTGTGGTTTGTATATGATCATACTGGCTGAGTGTCTGCTGTCTGCCAGAGCTGTCTTTACTTTGGTAATTGTGATGGCTTTGTGAATTTAGTACAACCTGAAATTCCTGGGAAGACATCATTGGGCCATTAGGAATGTCTATGAGGGATTTTCATAATTAAGTTAATTGATATGGGAAGACCCAGCCCGGGGATGTGTTGATTTTGAAATGGTAGTACATAGTTTGTACAAATTTTCTTAAACCTTTGTCAAATGGCCATTTTTATGTTCACAGATGGAGTGGTTCAACCATTACAAAAAGTCTCTTGCTACTTACATGAGGTCACTGGGAGGAGATGAAGGCTTGGACATCACACAGGATGTGAAACCCCCCAAAAGCCTATATATTGAAGTAGGTATACTTTAATGCACTCATTGTGCTACCCTTTATCAAAGATGAGGATTTACTAACTTCTCTTATAAAGAAAGAAGAAAGGAAACTTCAGGCAACAGAGTGGGAGGAGACAGTTTCCATGGTCTCCAGGATGGCAACTAAAATTTCATCAGCACACCCATTTTAATAATTTTGTGTTTGGTACACAAAGAGATTGCCAAAATAAAAGAAAAAGTTTCCAAAGAGGGATAGAAACCTAGAAATTGAAAAGTAAGACATAAAACACAATGTGTGTAGTTCTGTTATATTCTGATTTTAACATGAAAACCTAGAAAAATATCCATGATGAACTCAGTGGTAAATAGCACTGGCTGCTCTTCCAGAGGATTCAGGTTCAATACTATCACCATCTGTAACTCCAGTCCTAGGTCACCCAATGCCCTTCTGCCCCACTTGGACACTTTACATGTGGTATACAGATATACATGCAGGTAAAACACCTATACTCATAAAATAAAATGGGAAAAAATTAAAATATGTATGAGACAAGGGGTAATGTATAGATATTAAATGAGTAATTGTTGCAAGAGGCGCACGGGCTTGCTTTTGGTTCCGGTGGCTGCCCTGCTCCTGCTACCCTGTGCCTGGCTAGCTTATACCCGAAATAATTACACGGAAACTGTATTCATTTAAATACTGCCTGGTCCATTAGCTCTAGCCTCTTATTGGCTAACTCTCACATATTTGTTTAACCAATTTCTAATAATCTGTGTGTCGCCACTAGTCGTGGCTTACTGGGAAAGATTCAGCGTGTCTGATCTGGGTGCTTCATGGCGGGCAGCTCTCTCTGACTCTCTCCTTTCCCAGCATTCTGTTCTCTCTCCCTGTCTATCTAAGTCCTGCCCTATCAAAAGGTCAAGGCAGTTTTTTATTAACCAATGAAAGCAACCCAAATACAGAAGGACTCTCCTACACCAAGTAATGATATGAGATAGTATTATTATATACGTGTATATGTATTATATGTGTGCATATATAGGGAGAGAGACAGACAGACAGACAGAGAAAGTGATAGCAGCTCAGATTTGCCTGGAAAATGCCATGTAGTCAAAGGTAACCCTTACTTAGCTCATGATCCTCTTACTTCCGCCTCCCAAGTGCTGGGATTGCAGGCATGAGCCACCATACTTGACTTTAAGAATATTAATGTGTAGAAGTAGGTCATTTAAGCCAGGTGTGATAGCTCATACCCATAGTCCTAGTAGTTAGGAGGCTGAGGCAGAATGATCAAGAGTTCAGAATCAGCTTGGGTTACAGGAGATCCTATCTCAAAATGAGGAAAAAAGTAATCTCAAAGTGACTGAAGGGAACACACTTGGCCACAGCACCTCTTTCCCCCAACCAGTCCTTTCAAAGAAGTAAATATAGCAGTGGGGATTTTCCTCTAATAGTATTTCTCACACTAAGTTAAAAAGCTCTAAGAGTCATTGTAAATTTTCAGACTAATTCTAGGACATGGTAGAAATATCTGGTACTTGCTGGAGTTGGCTTCACTGGAAGTCAGTGGCAGTGCAGTATGAGCCCTAACCCTCAGGAGAGTGAACTCCTTCCCGTTCCCATGATGTGGAAATGCCTCCGTTTTCCTAGATAGCACTTAGTGTTGTCCCTTTAAAAAAAATACTTGCATGTAATATGTATTTGAGTGCATTTGTGTGTCCTTTGGTATACATGAGAATAACTTTGGGGAGTTGGGTTTCTCCATATCCTGTGAGATCAGGGCTCATCAAGCTTATACAGCAAAGTGCTTTTACCTCTGAGCCATCCTGACAGCCCAGCTAGCTTTTTGCATTAGTTGCTGTCAAAGGCTGCCTCACTCCTCTGACTTCCAACCAAGACCTCTCGGTTTGGATAACCTAGTTGCCTAATGAATAAGGTCAAGATAAAGAACAAGCTGAGATCATTAAGAATTGTTTACAAATTAAAAGATAATCCAGGGGTGGTGGTGGCACATTTCTTTAATCCCAGCACTTGGGAGGCAGAGGCAGGCGGATCTCTGTGAGTTGAGGCCAGCCTGGTCTACAAGAGCTAGTTCCAGGACAGGCTCCAAAACTACAGAGAAACCCTGTCTTGAAAAAAGCCAAAAAAAAAAAAAAAAGGCATTTCTAGAAGAAAAAAAAGATAATTCAGTATAACTTCAGTTTTGCTTCTTACTGTGGCAACAAATGAAACACGGTGTGCTAAGAATTCCCTGAAATGAGTCTGCATATTGAAGAAGATTGGAAGACTCTCTTCCAAAAGTCGTAACTGGCAAGCCTACATGTATCCTATTCTTATATTCTTAATACTACAAAAATGAGTGGATAGCTGGAGTGGATCTAGCTATTACATAGATATTCACGCAACACCTGTTTTCTTTTTGATTACTACCTATAATAACATAAAGCAGGTGTGCTGGGCCATAGCTCTACTCTCAGCTATTCAGGAGCCGGCACAGTAGGATGACTCGAGCCTAAGGGTTAGAGACTCAACTAGACAGCACAGCTAAAGACCCTGTCTCAAAGCAAAAACAAAGCCTCAATTTGTTCTTCCAGGTGCGGTGTTTAAAAGACTATGGAGAATTTGAAGTTGATGATGGCACTTCAGTACTGCTTAAAAAAAATAGTCAGGTATTTTCCATTGTCGTAGATGTTAAAACTTGTTAAGAATGTGTGTGAGGAAATGCTGGATTCCATAGCAAAATGAGTACCCATGTGATGTTCCTCTGTATCGTGGACCTTTCTGGACTTCTTCTAAATAATAAGACTTGAAGCAAATGTTTCACGTGGCAAGAGAAGTTAGTTTATTTACTAGGTTGCTGCTTATAGTTAATATTAAGCATTTTCCTGAGTAATTATTATAATGAGTCTTATTCTGATTAGTTGACCGATTATTTGGGGACTACTAAAATGTTGAATTTAAGGGTTGGTAACCCCATCTATTCAGAAGGTAATCCCACTGAGCAGGACCAAAAGTTGAAGACTAACCACATATAGTGGTGCTTGCCTTTATATTTATTTATTTTTGGATTTTTGGTTTTTCAAGACAGGGTTTCTCTGAAGCTTTGGAGCCTGTCCTGGAACTAGCTCTTGTAGACCAGGCTGGCCTCAAACTCACAGAGATCCGCCTATCTCTGAGGTGGTGCTTGTCTTTAATCCCAGCACTTTGGGAGGCAGAGTCAGGCAGATCTCTGCAAATTCCAGACCAGGTTGGTCTACATAGCAAGTTCAAAACCAACCTGGGCTACAAAGGAAATTCTACGCCATTCCTGGCAATTTAGCGAGATATTGTCTCAAAAATTAAAAGTAAAAAAAAAGGCTGGAGTTTTGCACCTCAGTGGTGGCACTTGTCCCGCATGCATGAAGCTGCAGGTTCATATCCATGGTACTAGAGTAAGGAGCAAAAGAATGTTGGATTGAGCTTGTCCCTGAATTTCTGAAAATTCTTTTTTGTTTTGTTTTTTTGTTTGTTTGTTTGTACCTTGGCTGGCACTGAATTTACAGAAATCCACCTATTTCTGCCTCCTGAGTGCTGGGATTAAAGGCATGTGCCACCACCACCCAGCTAATTTATGAAAATTCTTAAGCAAAATCATGGTATAGGTCAAGAACTTTTAAGTACTTAATATGTAAGCAGAACAAGTTAAAGGGTAAGATTGTCATTGTAAAGAGCTGTGTCTTCATATTAAAACAGTTCTTTTATCCTCTCCCCATTTTCTGAAATCATGGTAAAGGAGGAGAGGGCCTCATAGGGGCTACTCTTTCTTCTTTGCCTTCCCTGCCCTGTGGGTAGTGACCAGTTAGTGTCTTGTTCCTAAATTCTCATGTGGATTGTTTACATCCTGGAACAGAATGCTTTTGGCCATCTGGTGCTCTGGCCTGAGAGGGTGACTGATCTGTTTTATTAGCGTGCAGCTCTCATTTCCCAAACCTAGGTTTTTAAAACCAATTTTGAAGATACCCTAAAATCTTTATTAAATCCACTGTCTTCTCCCATAGATCTCCTTCTTAAAGATATTGCATTATAACTACACTATGAATAAAGGTGCTTTAAAAAAAATGTGTTCTGAAGGTACCATGGGAACCTGCAGCTGCCAAGAGCAAAGCTGTCCTCAGAGCAAGATGAGTGGAAGGAAGTGCTTTCAGTTTGTTGAGGTTTCTTGCGCTCTGTGGCTGGTCTGCCCACTGTGTACTGAGGCAGTGAGGCCTGAGCCTGTTCATCTGCTCCTGTGTGGACATGTGAACAGCTTTAACTACTTGCATTGTCTGTGTTTGAAACCTCTTTCTACTGTTTTTTTTTTTTAAATATTTATTTATTATGTATACAATATTCTGTCTGTGTGTATGCCTGCAGGCCAGAAGAGGGTACTAGACCCCATTACAGATGTTTGTGAGCCACCATGTGGCAGCTGGGAATTGAACTCAGGACCTTTGGAAGAGCAGGCAGTGCTCTTAACCACTGAGCCATCTCTCCAGCCCCTCTTTCTACTGTTTAATGTGTTAAGGAACTTCTAAAATACCTGATCATGGGCCAGCAGGATGGCATAGTAAGTAGAAGTGCTAGCACATAGGCCCAATGACCCCTAAGATGGCAGGAGAGAACCAGCTCCTCCGAGTTGTCTCCTTTCACATGCATGCATACTAAATTAGTTAATTAAAAACTGACTGTGTATCTGTGTAGATCATCCACATAGTTCAGATACTAGTGGGGAAATACTTAACATGTATTCTTTAGTACTTATAAATATGGTATCAAATGTATCACTCAGTGTGTGCGTGTTTTTTTTCTTTTGAGACAGCGAGAAAGATTGTTGTACATGAGTTACACTTGGCCACAAGTGAGAACAGAACTAGTTCAGAATACCAGGGCAAAGGGCCGGCAGAACTGTTTTGGTTATAATGAAGGCAGTTAAGTCTCTAGGTGGTCTCTGCGAGCAGATGGTGAGGTTCCAGGCCCACTGAGGCTTACGCCGACAGTAGCACACAGTCCAACAACTTGTACCTCCCAGCCTTCATCCCTTTTTTTTTCTTTTTTTTTTTTAAAGATTTATTTATTTATTATGCATACAACATTCCTTCCATGTATGCTTGCATGCCAGAAGAGGGCACCAGATCTCATTATAGATGGCTGTGAGCCACCATGTGGTTGCTGGGAATTGAACTCAGGACCTCTGGAAGAGCAGTCAGTGCTCTTAACCTCTGAGCCATCTCTTCAGCCCCTCATCATCCCTTACTTATGCTCTTTTGGCTTTCCTGTGTGGACACGCTAGTCGAGCCTCTGCCTCATCTTCCTTCTCTTGTGCTTCAGCCTGCACGTTCGCTTCTCCCTCCACTGTACTCTCAGGATGCAGGAGTTTCAAGGAAGATGGCGCTAAGGCCAAGAGAGTGTGTGTATGTTTTACACTTTTAAGAACTTTTAAAAAGTTGGTGAATAAGGAACTGGAAAGATGACTTGGTGGTTAAGCACACTTGCTACTTGTGGACTCTATCTAGTCCAAGGTGATCTAGTGCCCTCTTCTGGCCTCCATGGGCAATAGGCATGTATGTGATACACACAGATACATGTAGGCAAAACATTCATACTCATAAAATAAAACGAATAAAGCTTAAGAATTATGTAGTGACTTTTATAAAAATAACTTTACTAGTGGTGTTCATCTACTAGTATCAATTTACTTGGTTATAATAGCAAATTAGTTAAGTTTAGCTTTTATAGAAGTTGAATGTATACAGTAACTTGCTTTTTATTGATGCGAAATATAATTAAATTTTCTTCCTAATGGTTTCTCTCACTCTTTCCCTTCTGCTTCCTTTTACAGCACTTTTTGCCTCGGTGGAAGTGTGAGCAGTTAATCAGACAAGGGGTTCTAGAGCACGTGCTGTCCTGACTGCATCCTGTGACGACAACAGCAGGGTACCCAGGCTCTGCCAGGTGTGAAGCTGAGTCTAGCTTGTGTAAACAGCCTCACTGGACCTCCCCCACCCTCCTTTGACTTTAAATTTACAGACATGCTCTAAGATAACCAAGAAGGGTGATTGGGGTGTAGCTCAGTAGTAGAACACTTGCTTAGCATTTGAGAAACCCTAGCACCTCAAAAGACAGGATAACAAAAGTCAAAGAGCAGGCTAGACCAGGGACACTTGGCTAGTAGTGTCATGTGCCAACTGTGAAGCCTTTGTTACAAGCTGTGTCTTCTAGTCATTCCATTCCCACAATAAATGCTCTACTTTTATAAGTAAAAATAAAGTCTTCAGTTTGAATCTGTTTTCATGATATATTTTTTCAAAAGTAACAAATATTTATTTAGTAGAAGATGTTGACATCCAGGGGTAGGAAAAGAAATGTTTCCTTAACAGCAGACTAAGCCTCCAGGAAAGAGTTATTTCGGCCAAGTGAAGGTTTCCGTAGGCTAAAGGTGAGGCTGAGCCTTCTTCAGGAGGTGTGGGAGGCTGGACAGCGCTGAGCAGATGAGTTATTCTGTGTAGATGGGCAGCATCCTTACACTTGTGAAGATAAGTGCCCAGAGGAAACCCTGGCACTGTTGATGTGTGAAGATTAGTCTTGAACTGCCACGCCTAGCTTTAGCTGTCCTGGTTTTGGATTCTTTTTGTTGTTGATTTGTTTGAGACAGACTCTATGTAGCTCTGGCTGTCCTGGAACTCACTATGTAGACCAGGCTGGCCTCAAGCTTGCAGAGATCCACGTCTCTGCCTCCTGAGTGCTGGAATTAAAGGAATGTGCAGCTATATCAGCTTAGTTTTGATTTCTTTGTCTCTCTTTTTTAATTTCTTTATTGACTCTTTTGGGGTTTTACATCATGCACTCCAATTCTGTTCACCTCTCAGTCCCCTTATCCCTTCTCTTATCCTTGTTGCATCCCCCCACGAAACGAAACAAAATAAAGTAAGCAAACAAAAGCAAGAACAATAAAGAAAAACAAACCAATAAACCAGAACAGAACAAAAACCACACCTGAAACAGAAAAATCCCTGTTTCTCCTTCTCTCCTGACTCTCCATCACCTCTTCATCCAACCTGTTGGCAGTGGAGGCTTTGGTGTGTCTTTGTCCCATCATCTTGATGGCAACTGTTCATTGCCATGAGTCATTGGTCTGATTCAAGGACTCTGGATTTTTTTACACCATCCTTATGGGATCCTCATCAGAGCTCTTCTGGGGTATCCTGTCTTGGAGATCTTGCAGGTATTGTTCCTTAGGATCAGTCCCTTCACAAGCTCCAGCAGGACTGGATGTGGTAGATGGCTAGGGTGGGTCAACCCAAGGCCCCGTTGTGGACCTGGGTGTTAGCCAGGCAGGTCTGATTAAGCCACTAGGGCCATCTGCCTCGGATGCAGGGACAGATTCAGCTCCCTACATGTATGCCCTCAAGGTAGGTTCATCCTCTTCTGTGGTGAGGGATGGGGGCCCTCTCTCCCAAGTGCAGGGGCCAGCTCTCTTGCTGTAGTGGACAGCTAGAGGCAAGGCCAGCTTTCCCAGGGCAGTGAAGGGCAGGAGTGGCTCAGTACAGTCCTCTGATTTCATCTTGCATGATTCCTAAGGCCACAAACAGCAACACAGACCCCAGATGCTGCTGGATCATGGACCCAGACATGGCCTTTGGCAGCAGTGTAGGCTCGAATGACATGCCCTTGGTAGCAGCCTACTCCAGACATGGTCCCAGGTGGCAAGTAGACCTCCTCAGTCTCCTCACCACCATCACCATGGGCACAGGTGGCAAGCTGGCTTCCAACATCTGCCCAACCCTCTCCATCTGCCTTTCTTCCGTTATGTGTCTTTCCATGGCATATGAACCCTTCTGCTTCTCAAACTCTCCCAATTCTCTGCTCCATATTTCCTTAAAATGAGGGGCCTACACGCCCAATGCCATTAGGTGCTGGGCAGGCCCCTGGCTGTCTTCCTAACAGCCTGGGCCCATGGTTTTTGTTTTTAATTTGTATGGAGAATACATTTTTAAAACTAAAAATAATTTTAAATAACATTTTTATTAATATTTTGGGAATTTCATCCAATGTGCTTTGATCCTATTCGTCTCCTAAATAATTTTTGATTAGCATATACAGTATTAGATATCACGATGATAGAACACATTTGATATAGCTTCAGTCTTTGTAATTTTTTGAGACTTGTATTAAAGCCACAAATAAGGTCTATCATGGTAATCGTTACAGGTTTATTTACTACTGCTTAGTTTGGGGGTGGAATCAGTTTTCTATAAACGTCAGTTAGCTGATCACATTTTAAGGTCCTTAGCCTTTACTTTGTGTGTGTACATGTGGTTGCTAATGCACATGGATGAAGAGGCCAGATATTGAGTGTTGGCTATCAGTTGCTTGTCACCTTGGCTGGCCTCAAACTCAGACACTTGCCCGCCTCTGTCTCCTGAGTGCTGGGACTAAAAGTGTGCACCACCACTGCGCGGCTTTCGCCTTCCATTTTGAGCCAGAGCCTCTCACTAAACCTAGAGCTTACTGATTCGGCTAGACTGGCTGACAAGTGAGCTCCAGGGAACCTCCTGTGATGGGATCACAGGTTCACAGTGCCAGCTTTCTAAAAGGGTTCTGGAGATCTGAACTCAGGTCTTCATCGTTGTGCGGTGGGAATTTTACCAACTGACCCATATCTTCTGCCCTCCTACCCTGTGCCAGGCAGAAGCCCAAAGTAAAGAAGTGCACCCACAAGCTGGGCAGTAGTGGTGCATGCCTTTAATCCTAGCACTTGGGAAGCAGTGGTAGGCAGATCTCTGTGAGTTTGAGGCCACCTTGATCTCGAAAAACCAAAAAAAAAAAAAAAAAAAAAAAAAAAAAAAACAAACAAAAAAAAAAAAAAAAAAAAAAAAAAAAAAAAAAAAAAAAAAAAAAAAACCCAACCAAGCAAAAAACAAAAAACACCAAAACCTAAAAAAGAAGTGTATCCACTGGGAATGGTTTTCTTTTTCTTTTTTTGAGACAAGGTTTCTCTGTGTAATCCTGAATAGAAAACTTGTTCTTTAGACCAGGGTGGCTTTGAACTCACAGAGATCCACCTGCCTCGGCTTCCTGAGTGCTGGGATTAAAGGTGTGCTCCACCACTGCCCAGCCCCATTAGGTGAGTTTTGGCAATGCCTATACTTAGACTTAGTATTTTACTGGTTAGTAAAAGCAGGGTTTCTCTGTGGCTTTGAAGCCTGTCCTGGAACTAGCTCTGTAGACCAGGCTGGTCTTGAACTCACAGAGATCCACCTGCCTCTGCCTCCCGAGTGCTGGGATTAAAGGCATGCGCCACCACCACCCAGCCTAGACTCTACATTTTAAGAGTGTTCCTTTCTGGGGTGTGAAAAGCTGACTGGAGTAGAGAATCTTTTGGTTGTTTTTTTTTTTTTTTTTCAAGACAGGGTATTATTATTGTATGTAGCTCTGGCTGTCCTGGAACTTGCTATGCAGATCAGACTGGCCTCAAACTCACAGATTCACCTGCCTCGGCTTCCTGAGAGATGGGATTAAAGCAGTGGTTCTCAACCTTCCTAATGCTGTGACCCTTTAATACTGTTCCTCATGTTGTGGCGAACCCCAACCATAAAATTATTTTATAGTGGCTGGGCAGTGGTGGTGCACTCAGGAGGCAGAGGCAGGCGGATCTCTGTGAGTTCGAGGCCAGTCTGGTCTACAAGAGCTAGTTCCAGAACAGCCTCTAAAGCTACAGAGAAACCCTATCTCAAAAAACCAAAAAAAAAATTATTTTATAGCTACTTTATATCTGTAATTTTGCTATGAATTTGTAATTTTGTTATGAATCAATATAAATATCTAATATGTGATCCCCAAAGGGGTTGCGGCCACAAGTTGAGAACCACTGGATTAAAGACATGCGCCACCATACCTATCAATCCCTGCTTGTATTTTTATTGGAAGATCCAAACTCTGTCCTCAGGCTTGCATATCAAGCACTTTGTCCACTGAGCCTTGTTCCTAACCCCAGTGACTCTTATAAAGCTATTTACTTATGTGTGAAATACTTTTAAGACTTTAAAAAACTTAGAGTTAAATCAATTTTAATAGAAAAGAAGTTATTGAAAATACAGTAACTTTTCATATCACAGTAGAATACTCTGGTAAACCAAATGGTCATAATTTAGGCATCTCAGTTATAAAACTATACCTTTAAAAATATATGTACAATTTCCAGTGGGACAACATTTCTGTAATGAGATTGCACTTGCACAACAAACACTGCTATTCCTGAGCGAACCACCTCCAGGATCAGCAGAGGACTGCTGGGGACCAACTCTTCCTGGGGGTGTACTGACCCAGGAGAGTACCTGATTCTGCATTTCGGTCTTCCAGCCCAAAGCACAGCACTTAAATACTCAGCCACTTGCTCTCTGTTGCTCTCAAGCCTGAGCCTTTCAAGAGGATCAGACTTGGGGACATGACCCAGGACGTGACCCGAGACTCACTCCCCAGCACCTGGCACGTAGGAGACAGTCACTGAATGCTTGCAGAGTGAACAGGAGTCAGTCCTTACATGTCCAGGGAGTGTGGCTAGTGGGCCATAGAAAATTATGGCATCAGAGAAGAATTATTTGAAAAGACATTCCTTCACGTGAACTCTAGCAATCAGCAGCTTCTACACAGAAAGTGACGCTGGTGCCATCTTACTGATCAGTTTGTTGAGAGCTCTAACTTTTTCTTCCAAGACGCAGTTTCTCCTCTCAGCACCTCGCTGCTTCTCTTCTGTGAGCTGAACAGCTTTCATGAGGTGGGCGTTTTCCACATACAGTTCCTTGAGCAGCAGATCAGATCTGGTGTTCTTCTCCAACTAGACAGGGGAGAAAGCCACATTCTTCTGTGAGCTGCTGCAGGCTGCTAGGCCAGCCTGCCCCTCAGCCCCGGCTCCAGGGCTACCCAGGCTGCTAGGCCAGCCTGCCCCTCAGCCCCGGCTCCAGGGCTACCCAGGCTGCTAGGCCAGCCTGCCCCTCAGCCCCGGCTCCAGGGCTACCCAGGCTGCTAGGCCAGCCTGCCCCTCAGCCCCGGCTCCAGGGCTACCCAGGCTGCTAGGCCAGCCTGCCCCTCAGCCCTGGCTCCAGGCCTACCCGTAGCGCTCTTGAGTTCTGACACACATACTGGATACAATGACAATTTCTGCTCCCTGATATGAGGGAAGAAAGTGAGAATCTGCAGAACTATGTGGAGAAAACTTAAGACAATGTTATGACTATCTTTGCACGAAATAAAAAACCCTGCTATTCAGTGCAGATTGAAATCTTCAATTCTGCAGAAAACTTGGTTCATGTCTATGTGCTCTGCCTTGGTGATGCCACACAGGGCACACCGAATCGCTACAGCTGCCATGGTAACCAGGTGTGTGAGTCAGTTACTATACACAGGGAGACAGGACAGACTTCAGTGATGGAAACAGGCAGCTCCAGGCAGTGGCCCTTGCTCTGTCCTTGCTTAAGACACACAGACACAGAGATCTGAGCACTGGGCTCCATGAGGCCACATGGATAACCCCAGTTCTGTGGCAGAGCACAGTAACAATGGAGGCAGACAGAAACAAAGGTGCAAAGGAGCCAGAACAGTGTGTGCCATTGTGAGTGGGATGAGCAGGGTAGGGCCTCTCTAAAGACAGAGAGAATAAAGTCAAAAACTTAGAGCTGGGCACGAGCCCTGCAAGCAGGGTAAAGGATACACACAAAGGCCCTGTGGCTGGCAGGTGCCTGGGGAGAGCTATGGTGGGAGAGACTTGGAGTAGGAGTGAGAACAGGCTGGGCTTGCCCTCGCTTACTCTTGAGTGAGTGGCAGCTTTCAGACTGTGCCCAGCTTTAGATGGCTCCATGTTAAAAAGCGACAGCCTTGACTGGAATTACTGTGTTTGGAATATAAGTGGCAAGAAAAGGATGGCTCTGTCCTGTTTACTCCAGCACCAGTTTATATACGCCAAAGCAAGCCAGAAACACCAGGCACAGCCACACCATCAGTAACCCCTGCCTGAGACCAAAGGGAGCGATAGAGCAGGACTGGCATGTGGCAGGCACACTTCTAGTCATGCGGTCCCTCAGGAAAACCGCCACAGTGGACGACTTCTGCCTCTTTCCCAGGCTCCAGTGCAAGTGTAGGTTTCTTGCATGTGACACTTAGCTACCCCAAGCTGACCTTTGGCCTCCACCTGGACCTGAATCTACCTGTACCTGACACAGCTGCAGTGTCCAGCTCTGCGCCTGGACTCCTTGAAGGATCTTCCGTATACCTATATCAGCCCCATCTTCAACTGCGCTCACCCCTTGAACGCTGCACAATCTGACCTGTTCTTTCATCCTGTGGCCTACATGACTGTAGCTTACTGTGTGAAATGCAATGTGTGGTACGATGGTTAATATTAGTTAAGACCGGAATCAAAGAACCTGGGATTGCCAGTGGGCAGTTACCATGGGAAACCAGAAGTACTTGTCAACTGTAGCCTAGCCAAGGACATGGATATAGCAGCTTGTGAATTTATGATTAATCCGATCAGTTGTGACACTGTAGAAAGACACAAACAAGCCCATATGCTTGACATGTGACATTCATGACAAGGAGGCAGAAGGGCTCAGGATTATGTAATGGGGAGCAAGGCAAAGGGAGGGAATTCCATCAGCAGAACTTTGAGTCTGGGTGTGTGTGGGGGTGTGTTTGGGTGTGTCTGTTGATGTGTGCACACAATCAGGGGGGCCAGAGGTTGGAGTCTGGGATCTTCCTTAATTGTTTTTAAGTTTTTTTTTTGTTGTTGATTTTTATTGAATTCTACATTTTTCTGCTCCCCTCCCTGCCTCTCCCCTTCCCTTCAACCTTTCTCCAAGGTCCCCATGCTCCCAATTTACTCAGGAGATCTTGTCTTTTTCTACTTCCCATGTAGATAAGATCCATGTATGTCTCTCTTAGTGTCCTCATTGTTGTCTAGGTTCTCTGGGATTATGATTTGTGGGCTGATTTTCTTTGCTTTATGTTTAAAAACTACTTATGAGTGAGTACATATGATAATTGTCTTTCTGGGTCTGGGTTACCTCACTCAAAATAATGTTTTCTAGCTCCATCCATTTGCCTGCAAATTTTAAGATGTCATTTTTTTCTGCTGTGTAGTACTCCATTGTGTAAATGTACTACATTTTCCTCGTCCATTCTTCGGTCAAGGGACATTTAGGATATTTCCAGGTTCTGGCTATGACAAACAAAGCTGCTATGAACACAGTTGAGCACATGTCCTTGTGGCACGATTGAACATCATTTGGATATATATCCAAAAGTGGTATTGCTGGGTCTTGAGAAAGGTTGTTTCCTAATTTTCTGAGAAATCGCCATACTGATATCCAAAGGGGCTGTACCAGCTTGCATTCCCACCAACAATGCAGAAGTGTTCCCTTTTCCCCACAACCTCTCCAGCATAAGTTGTCATCAGTGTTTTTGATATTGGCCATTCTTACAGGTGTAAGATGGAATTTCAGAGTTGTTTTGATTTGTATTGCTTTTTAAGTATTTATTTTTAACTATATGTATGTTGTGTGTCTGTGTGTGAATGTGGACATAAGTGCTGGTGCCCTTGGAGGCCAAGAGAGGGCACTGGATCCCCTGGAGCCGGTATTACAGGCAGTTGTCAGCCACCCAACCTGGGTGCTGGGAGCCAAACTCCAGTATTCTTTAAGAGCAGTATGCACTCTTAACTGACAAACTGTATTTCCAGACCGCCTTTAAAAGCCCCCCACACTTTTTGTTTTTGAGAAGGTGACAGGGTCTCTCATGAAACCTGGAGCTCACCATCTGGCTAGGGCTGACTGACCAGAGGACTCTAAGGATCCACCTGTGTCTATCTGCCTCCCACGCTTTACCGGCTGAGCTGTTTCCCTGGCCCTTTAATATTTTTATTGTTTCTTTTTTCAACACATCTGACTTGTTAAGACTGTTGTGATTTAGAGGCTGACTTCTGCCCTGGGCTGAGTGCAGATAAGGGAGGATGAAGGAAGCTAGTTAGGAGTAGGTGAAGTGACAAGCGGCTGGGTTTGGGTATTCAAAGTGAAGCTAAGATATGGACACAAGGTGTAGGGGAGGAAGTGGCCATGGCCCCAAGGTCTCTGGTTGAGCCAGCAGCAGGGAGGACTGGCAGGCAGGCAGTGATATGCTTCGGTGCCGGAGAGCATTTCCATAGGAGGTAGGGGCAGGTGTGGGGCATGGTGTAGCGAGGGGTTCAGAAACATGAACCATGTCCTGTGAAATATGCAGCAAGGACACAGCTTTGAGGTTAGGGGAGCTCGTGTGTGAAGTTGTGTAGCAGCTACAGAATTTCACCAGAATTAAGGTTTCCCAGACATGAGATAAACATGGAGACTACAAGGTGGCAAGTGGAAGCGTGGCTACACTGTTAACAGGAGTCCAGGAGAGAAGACTGTGGGGTTGAGGAGGAAGATGCAGAAGAGACTACACATGGTGACTCTAGACTAGGAGGCCTGGGAGGGAGAGGTACAGATACCTCATCCTGCTGGGCTCAGTTAGGGGTTCTTTGGGTACACTACACCATACACCTCGCCCACAGGGTTCCCAGCACAGCAGGATGTGTTTTTCCATACTGCTCTGTGACCAGAGTGCAATTTGCCTTGAGCCCGCAACCTACAGGACAGTCTCACCTAGTGGAGAGTCTTTCTTAGTTCACCTGGCCCCGTCATGGATACTACATCCTCTGAGTGACTCTGCCCACCCTCCTGTGCCCTTCCTCCAATCTCTAATCTTCAGAGTATGAGTAAGGACTCCAGCCAAAGTCATGGATGCTATCTAAGGTTTCTGTCTTTGCCTCTAGAGTGAGATCCCTGAGACAGCCTTCTAAAGAACCTGTCCTGAGCTGGTGGAGGCATCTGATGACTGATCAGTCATAGGATGAATGAATAGTGTTTGCCCTGAGAATGGCAGCCACAAATTTGGCATAATATGCAAATACAGTATGGCATGTACTGAGAAGTCCATCTCCCTGGATTAGTAATTACTAAAGAAAAACTATGTACTTTCTGCCTGTGGTTCTGAATGAATCCTTCATGGACCTCCGGGTTCTGGAAGCAGAGCCTTGTCGAGCCATGGGGAGGGGTGTCCATGGAGGAAGGGCAAGAGGTGGTACCCACCTGTTCTCGAAGCTCCTCCACCTTCTCCTGTAGCAGCCACTCCACATTGCGTAACCGAGCCTCGATATCCTCCACCTGGTCCTCCTTGGCCTTCAGTTGCTGCTTGTATTCTTCCTGCACAGAATTTACACACCAGTGTTGTACTCATAAACAGTGCTTCTGTTTTTTTGTTTTTTTTTTTTTTAAAGATTGTACAGAGTGTTGTGCCTCCATGTATGCCTGCAGGCCAGAAGAGGGCATCAGATCTCATTTTAGATGGTTATGAGCCATTGTGTGGTTGCTGGGAATTGAACTCAGGACCTCTGGAAGAGCAGCCAGCATTCTCAAGCTCTGACCATCTCTTGAGCCCCCTGGGTTGTTTTTTAAGTGAAAAATGACTAAATGCACAAATCTGAGCATGACAGGGATGATGGGCTACCTGTGCCGATATCAGCAACGTCCCCACCAGCTACAGTAACCTCGCTATTCAGGAAGACACTGTAGACTACACTGTCCTCAGAATCTTAATCGTAAGTGACCAAATGAGCTTCCATAATGCTGTCACTCGTCACCAGTGATGACCGACTATGATGGTGTGACCTGAAGACACTCTGGGTTTGGGAGGACCTGTGGACCCTGGCTGGAGGGGTCTCTGGGGTTGGTTGGCTTTCTAGACTTCAACTAAGACCCTGGTCTACTGTCAGCATCTATTACATGTCCCTTGCTGTTCCAGCGTCCTTGTCTTTAATGCCTTTTCCCAAGCAGCCAGCCTGAAGTGGCATATCCTCACTCACCTGCAGTGCGTTTAGTCGTCTCTCAGCCTCCTCCTCAAGGTTGAGCAGGTGCTGCAGCTCAGCTACATGAGCTCCAGGAACCAATTGACCCATCTGCTCCTGCAGGCACTGGATAATCCGTCCATGCTGGGACTGTGCAGCCTCCAGCGTCAGCTGGACACTGTGCAGCTAGGAGGACAAGTTTTGGCATGACTGATGATTGCAGAGTCATTACCAGACACAGTCAAAGTGTTAGTGTTATATTCTCTGTTAGGATCACCGCAGAGAGGTGACCTGTGTTGCAGGACCTGCCTGTGTGTACAGCAATCCTCAGGGACTCAGAGCCAAGTTCTCGCTAACCTCAGTGTCTCCATGCAATGCAGTAGGGAAAGATTGTGTCTAGAACCCTCAGAGCAACAGCTGTGGTCCTTGCTGCTGGATCAGGTTCTGTTTCATTCACTATCCATCACAGCCTGTTTCACGTGACCAGAGTTAGGCATAAGCCATGTGAGCCCCACCTGGTTTCCTTACACGGCAGAGGGAATTCTCAGTTCTGAGACTTGGCTATGGCTCAGGTCCTGAAGTGTGATTAATACACAAGGCATTGAGGACTTTGTGGGACAGGAATGGAATCTGTCCCCTAAAGGACGGCAGCATAAGGTCCTAAACCCAGGGAACCAGAGCAACAGAACTCAGCATGGCTATGAGCAGTCTCTGCTATTAAACAATGCATAATTTAGCCAACTCCTTCAATCAAACAAAGGTAAAACTGAAACACAAGTTCAATGAGTTTGATGCTGGGTGTCCTATCTAAAACACAGAACATCCTTGACAGCACAAAAGAACTGGCTGCCTCCGAGACCCCAGAGACAGGAATGGGGAGGCTAGTTCCATCAGAGATCTGGTTTGATCTCTGATCTGTCCATGTTACCACGAAATGGAGATGCCTCTGAGCCTGACGAGTTCCTGGTCAGTTGTGGTGCACCTTGCTGATCCAATAACATCTTTGGGCTGGATGAGTCACGGCAACTGTCAGCCTACTGCTGATACTTCTCATAGCCTAGGGCCAGACCAAGCGCTTCCGATCACCTCGCCTACCCACCTGGCCTTGACTTTCTTTGAGGCTTTCTGTCAGCTCTGCGTGTGACAGTTGTAAGCCCTGGCATTCCTCATTTACACGTTCAAGTTCAATTTCAAGGTTTTGGATTTGGACACCCTGTTTATAAAAACAACAACAAGAAACCATTTTCATAATTATAAGCAGAGCCTGAAAGAAACCAGAAACACAGAAACCAGAAAGTTACGGACAAGAAAAAAACTGCAGAATTTTTATCTCCCGTGACCCTGGGAGGCTGAGGCCCACGCCTCATTTCTTACTCTCTTCTATTCAAGCGCACCTCCACTGTGAGCTCGTAACAGAAAGCACACAGCGTCCTGCAGTGCTGTCCTCCTTATGGAACCTGGATCATGCCCAGACTCTGCTATTTGAGGACTTGGCATCTAATACCAACCATCATTTACTCATTTAGCTACTGCTGACGCTCAAAACTGATTCTGGTCCTGTTTTCTATTATAAATAGGACATCAATAAAAACACTTCCAGTTAAATCCATAATACTTTTAGGTACAGTCTTCACAAGCAAAATTATAAAGCCAACATACAGGGGTACTCTCAGGCTCTTGCTATTTATTCTACTCTGAGAAAGCCGTAGAACCCCACCATTTGCTCTCCTGCCACCTGCAGTCACACAGTTTGTTCCCCTTTCTACATCCTGGTGACTTTACCAAAGCTGCTCAGGCTGACCCATTTTTCCAAGGCTTGCCCTTTACTTCACTTCTGGGGTACCCGCCTACCTCCTTGGCCTCCACCACCCAGTAGGTCCTCCTTCCAACCACTTCCCAGGTACAACCTGGCCCCTGACCTGCTGCTCCTCCCGGCACCCTGCCTCCTCCAGCTTCTGCATCAACAGCTCAATGGCAAGGCGATTTTCCTCCTTCTGGGTAAGGAGGGAAGACATGTCCCCTTCCAGCTGGAGGATCCTGCCGTTGAGCTGTGACAATTCATCCTTGTATTTCTGAGTCTACAGCAAAAGAGTTAAAACACACATATATGTTATGTGTTCAGAGAATTCTAGAGTTTCCCAACCAGGGGTAACTTTTCTTCCTATGGGCATCTGGCAACTCCTGGAGACATTTTGAGTTGTCAAAGAAGCTGGGCAAGTGGGCAGAGGCTGTACTTGTACACAGAAGGCAAGGATGGTCCAGCCTCAGTGGCCAGGAGATGAGAACTAGAAACCCTACTCTGTTCTGTAAGAGGAGACAACCCCGGCCACTGAAGTACCTACAGCCACCAAACTACCCTTCTGATGTCTTCTAGTCTTTATCAGTCTTCTGGTCTGCAAGTCAAACAGGTGACACAGGACCAAACAGCATGGCACCCTGAAGAAGCAGCTAACAGATACAGTATAGGGACAGCCTGTGAGATAACAGTCTCTTCCAAAAGCCAGTGTAATGGGGAAAAGCAGGTATTCTGGGTCAACAGAGCCAATATGTCACTGCAGAAGACCATATTTCCATTTCTGTCTCTAGCAGTGTCCTCTGAGCCCTTGTCTGCCCTGTGACTGAACATGTGCTCAGTGAGGGAGCCACCCTGTGCTTCCATGAGTCTCCACATGGGATCCACAGGAAGAAGTGTCCACCTGATCCTCCCAGAACCTGGCCCCACAGAGAAGCACCACGCCCACAGACATGAGCGCTATTGATCACCTCAGCTATCCAGTCTTCTCAGCTACATTTCTGGTAGTGCTGATCAAGGTATATCACCAGAGATGTGCCCGGCTCATTTATAATCCCTTCACCCTGCAAACAAGACAACGTGACTGACTCATGCCCCCTATGTCAGCTGCTTACTGTGTGATGTTTGGATCACTGAAGCATGTGAGCTAGTTCAGTTAACTCTCTTCAGCAATATTAAATTAAATTAGTACAAGATGCACTTGCTGGGGAGACACCTGCTGAAGTATTTAAGAGCAGAGTGTCATGATACGGCTCAGAAGAACACACACACAGGAAACAGACAGTGCAATAGTGAGAAACTGTAGCTGCACAGAGACCTCAAACTCACCAGGGAATGGTGATGTGTGACAAAAGGACAACCCCAAAGGCCACACTTGGTATAGTTCTACTTACATTAAACTTTGAAATGACATTTCTGGAAGGGAGAGAAGATTGGGGTTGCCAGGTGGGAAAGTTGGCATGGCAACTAAAGGGTAACAGGTATCCCTAACAGGAACACCAATCACATGTCTGCAAAGAACATAGGAGTCTACCCAGTTGATACAATTATATAGGATCCAATGCATAAGCAACCAATGAGGGCAGGTATAAAAACTGGAGGATCTAAATAGGCTACAAGAGTCTATCAGTATCGTGCCTTGGCTGTGACATTGTTAAGAGCTGAGGCATGTCCCCCCCAAAATTCAAATCTTGAAATCCTAACCACATCACCCCAGAATGTTGACTAGACTTGGAGAAAAGCACTTTAAAGATGAACTAAGGTGATACTGGAGTCCTCGTGAGAGGAGGTGAGGACACAGGAACTCAAGGAGGGACTAACATATAGAGACTGGAGGAGACTGGATGGCACGCATAACTGCTAACAGTGAGGATAGCTGCCAACCTAGGGAGGGGCCTTCGGATCCTTGCCAGGGGCCTGATGAGGAGAGCTAGGGTCGGCTGCAACTGGATCTTGTAGGGGAAAAAATTCTCTACTCCCCTTTCATTAGAGAGAAATTACTTCAAGACACTAAGAAAGGGAGGTGATTCCACTCATGCCGGTCAGTACCCAACCTGTGTGCCGAGCTCTTCCAGGTCAAAGCAGGCCTGTTCCTTGTCTTTCTTTAAAACCTCAATCTCCTCCCTGTTGAAGAAGCAGATTAAAAACATCACTTCACAGCCTGGGCTCAGCCCTGCCTCCAGCTCTGACTCACTGACTTGCAGTAGGTAGTAAAGGCTGGAGAAAAGCACAGTGGGCCATCGCCAGGCTGTGGTAGGCCCTGCTCCCCTCCAAACACTGGCAGCCCCAGCCCTTCCTCAAGTGCCATGTGGGATATTTCTGCAGGGCTAACACATGCTATGTCCTGAGCTGTGGGTGGGATGCTAGTCAAGTGGCAGCTTGTACACATACTAGACCTCTGTGTGACCCATAGAAGGCAGCTGGAGTCCCCAAGCCTTCACATCGTCTCACAGTCCCACACTGTCCTGCCCCTCTTAAGCTCACTCGAGAGTACCATCAGGCTGCAGCACAACAGGTCTAGGGAACCACGAGGCCCACCTTACCTCTGTGTTTCATTTCTGCTCTCTGAAGTTTCTAGTTCCAGTTGAATCCTCCCCAGGTCACTTTTCAACACCGAGTTTTCTTCAGAAAGCCTCTGAAACTCAGCCCTGTGGTCCAAGTTGAAGAAGCCAGTGAGACCCGGAAGGGGCAAGCTGGACACAGCCTCGCAGCCAGTGCATAGCTGGGAGTGCTGAACACTGCAGGCTGCATCCTCTCTCTGGAGGAGACCAGCACGAGGCATCCTGTCTCCAGGGGAGCAAGCTCTGGTGTGTACTCCCCGAGGGCCAGGTCCTTTGAACCACACCCACACCTCCTCCATGCACTCAGCACCCGGACCCTGCTGACACCTAGAGCTGGTGAAGAACCAAGTCACACGTGGTGTATGCCTTCTTCACAGAGGCCATACATACTCCAAGGGCACCAAACCGAACAAGAAAATGGAAGCTGAACTGAAGCTGCAAGCAAGCAGTATGCCTCATAAAGCTGGGCTGGCCCAGGGCACAGAATCTGTACCAGCAGCACTGCCAGCAGGGCAGAGAAGCCATGCTGTGGGCACCCGCACAGCTGGGGCACGGAAGGCAGCCCAGGCCGTCTCAGGCATCTCACTTTGTCCCACTTCTCTGCAAAGGCAATACAGCCAAAAGCACCCTCCACTGAGGCTCTCAAGAGTCCTTGAGGTTAGCCTCAAGTAAATATGAACACACACAGATTAACAGACATGTGCAAAGGCCACCAGGAATGACAGCAGAAACAAGCTGACCCATAATCAGAGCCCCCAGGGACTCCACACAGGGTACTTCCGAAGTCAGGGTCCTCAAGACAATACACCTGCTTAGGAGGCAAAGGTGTGGAGAAACCCCTATAGACATCCGCAGGAAGAGCCCTTTGGGTACAGTGTGGTAGGCCTGGAGTGTGCCAGGCTTCTAGCCCATCAAAATGTCTGGGATTTGTTTTGTTTTTCTTCTTTACATATTTAAGGGAGAAACACATATCAGTGTTATTTATTCATTGTTTTTTTCGAGATAGGATTTCTCTGTGTAGCCCAGGCTGTCCTGGAACTCACTCTGTAGACCAGGCTGGCTTCGAACTCAGAGATTCACCTGCCTCTGCCTCCCAAGTGCTGGGATTAAAGGCGTGCGCCAGCACTGCCCAGCTTCAATTTTATTAAGAGAACTTTTTTACTATCTAGACTGGCACCCCTCTCCCTCTCCTCCTCATCTCTCTCTCCTCCTATAACTCTGCATAAGAGAATGTCAGCAATAAAAGCAACAAATGGGGCTGGAGAGACGGCTCAGGGGCCTCCTCAGTGCCACCAGCCCAGAGCCCCTCAATGACCTCCAGCCTGTCTCTAGAGCAGTGTGCTGAAGTGAAGGCTGATGAGGCTAGAGGGGAGCATATATGGTCCACCCTCACGACTCCCGCTCCCCGCTGGGCTCTAGAAGTGCAGGCTCCTCTCATTTCCACAAAGCGAGTTTCTCAGGTGGAGCAGGCTGGTTCTGCAGCTGAACCCAGCTTCCTTTCCCTTCGGCGTCCTTCTTTTTCTGACCACTTTCCTCCACTCAGCAGGTTCTCTCAGCTCTCACAGGACAATATGCTCAAAGTGTACATTGCTCTTGACAAGGCTCTTGCCCTTAACTTGCGTGATTACAGCAGTGCCAGCAGCATGCTGGGTAACATTTGTAGACTGACTCTTCCTGCCCTACCATGCTAACATTTATGGGGTATTCCTTTTTGAACAGTACTTTTGATATCTACAGTATTGTCCTTCTCAGGGATTCTTATATATGTGGCCAAAGGAACAACTCCATGTTATTTAAAGGCCTAGAGAACATATACTGGTGCCTTTCCTCTTCCCACTGGGTTTTTATTTTGATGAATTATTGGAAGATAATGTTTCCTGCTGAAATGAAGCCATGTCTACTTTCTTAAGTTGTTTATACAGTGACATTTGCATGTCTAAAATTCTGCTTTATCTATTATCTATCTATTATTTTGGTGCTGGGTATAGAACACAGGGCTCACACATGCTAAGTACATGCTATGTCACTGTGCCATACCTAAACCCCACATTTTTCCCCAGAATGAAAGCAACTGCAAGCTATTCCCCAGTGAGCAGGAGTTCACCTTTTATTGAAAATGGTTGTATCATTCATATGTGACCACACACAATCCTGGAACTCACCCATGTGCCTACTGTGTATCACTGTGAGTCTGGGCTTCCTATAATGACCTGTCTCTACAGGGGCAGATACCTCCTCAGTGTGCTGAATGAGGGTCGGTGGCAGTAAAGAGAAACATATATGGTCCACCATCCTGTGCCTGCAAACATCTCTTCCACAACCAGAGAAGGAGCCAACCATGGCCTGTAGCTTAGGCAAGTCTTCTCAGGATCCTGGCATCTGTGACGGAACTGGTACCCACCTACATCTCACCTCCTCCCTATTGATGGTATCCCAATGACATCAGCTACAGCAGTATTTCCAGCCTTGTAGCAATGAGTCCCCCAGATCCCTGACAGTGCTGAAGCCAGCCCAAAACACTACAGCCCAAGGGCCCATTCCACAGAAGCCTCATTGGTTGCTGCTCACCAACCAACACAGCAGCCTGCTGATTCACTTTCATCACAGAGCCTGGCACAGAGGCATGCTGCAGCCCCAAACCCCTGCTTCTCTTAAACTCAGAGGGATGACGGTTCACAGACAACCCACAACTCACATGAAACCTCCAAAACTCTTATGAGGTGGGGAACACGAGTCAGCTGGGCTGCCTCAGGAAGACCTACCCTTCCTCTCTTGGCCCACTTGCTGACACCCAGGGATCAGGAGAGCCAGGAGACAGAAGTGGGCTTGTGATTCCCGCACAAATAAGAGGAATCACACAGCCACATTGGCAACCAAGAGCTAGAAATTGGGGGAAACTGTACAGTGGTAACTAGGGACAAGTCTGAGGGTTTGTGTGCATCTTATGACCAGGAGTGACAAACCTGTAATTCTCTCTGGAATCCGCATCCCTTTCAAGAGCCCGGACAACGTCTTCCAGCTGCAGAAGCTTGGTCTTCACATCATTCATCTCACTCTCCGACATCACTGATGTCACCCTGGCCTCTGTTTCCCCCAGGGTGGCAAGGTGCTTGAACTTGGCCTCTTGTGGATCTGGGAGCTCAGAGCAGGGCAGTGAGGGCCTCATCCTGGAAGCTTCTCTGGTGAAATGGAGCCAAGTCTGTTGGACACCCTCAGCATCCCCAGTTGGCCCATCTGAAACCTGTCCCTGAACCCCAACAGGGGCTGGCTTCCTGTCCAGAACAGTTGGGTCCAACCTTGGCTCCAACATCTGGAGCTGAGTAGGTAAGGACAGCTTCTGGCCCTGGCCTGTTAAGGCCCTGGCGGGAGGCTCTGGCTCTTTTGGAACAGCTCCCTCCTCATCACCGAGTAGACCTTGATGGTTGTCTCTGACACCCAGGCTCTCTGGGGATCTTCTGGACACTAGAGTAGGGGTTGGGCTTGGCATGGCAACTATACTACAAGGCTGGCCAGGAAGTTCACTGCCCTTAGCTCTCCCTTGGCCAGGCCATTCTTCTGCTGGTGCTCCTGTCCGTCCATCAGGGCTGACAGCTTGCCGAGCTCGTGGCTGCTGCCTGCTGTCTGGACCCAGGGACATGGAGCTGGGTGTCCTCTCCTGCTGGTCACTCACCACAGTGGTTCCATTTTTCAGAAGAGCACGCAGTGCATCTGCCTCCTGCACAAGTCCCTCCACCTGATCCCTATAGGTTTGTTCCAGCTTCTCCTTCTCCAGGGTGAATGACCTGCAGATGCGCGCCTGCTCCTCACTCATCACAGCCTGCAGCTTTAACTGCTGCCTCCGACAGTGGGCCAGGACCTCCTGTTCCCGCTCCTCCCTCCAGCCCTTCTCCAGGGCAAGCTGAGCAGCCAGGTCCTTCACTCGCTGCAAGTGTGCCTGCAGCAGCTGGTCCTTCTCACACTGATGCTGCAGGGACAGACTCTCGCAGCAGGCCGCGTGCTGGGCTTCCAGCCACGACAGCTTCTGGTTCAGCTCTTCTTCTGCTTCTCTCCTGCAGAAACACAGCCATGCACTTCAGGTTCTGCCAGCTGAATCCCAGGCCTTTCCACTCATAGAAGAAAAAGTCACTTGAATTCCTGCTCTAAGTGCCTAACTAGCCCCCTCCCACCTTTCTGTAGAGTACTTTGTGTCGGGATGCCCAGTTCCTTCCCTGGAGTCCTTTGTGGAGTCTACAGTCACAGAATCATTCACCATGTCAGATAGCTTAAAGATAATGGGGTTACTGTTAGGTAGAATTAAAATTCTTGTCTTTGGCCATACTGCAAGTGCTTAGTCAACTGTGGCTGGAGGCCTTGCACCAAGTACTACTGGGCAGCGCTGGTCCCAGGGGTTAGTGAGACAGATAAAATTGACCCCCATTCAAAAATCCCCTTGAAAACCCTATAAGCAGTTTGGCCTAGGGTCTGCTGAGCCTAGAGAGAATAGGGAGGATGTGGGAGTGAGGTAAGGGCTAGACAGAAACACCCAGCTTGGTGAGGCATGCTGTGTCCCCTGGCAGGGGACATAAGTATAGTTGGACTGGCTGTGGCTCCACCTCCACGGACAAGCTACCAGGTGCCCAGCTGCGCAGCTCCCCAGGAAGGAGGAGCCTGGAACATCCTGGATGCTGCAAGAAAGAGGGCTCCCATGCCCCAGCCTTTAGGTACCATACCAAGCCCCAAAGCAGCTCGTGTTGAAGAGGAGATAGCTTAGGATTTGGGGGAGTATGTGACTTGAAGATGGTTGCTTCTGCCCGTCAAGAGTGCCACAGTAGTGCCCTCAGGTCTCCAGTGGCCCCGAGCGTCTCTGCTGCTATCATCCCCAAAGGGAGGGAGAAGGGCTCTGATTCTTTCCCCTTCACACCCTATGTTTTCTGGCTACTCTCAATTCTGATCCACCAAGAAGCATGTCCACTTCAATAGGAACTGACACCACAACAATCGCCTGAGTAACTGCTGTCAACACAATGACAGGAATGCATCCCTTTGTCGTCAACATCTGGATCCAACAAGATAACACCAACTAAACCATCTTCTCAGTCTAGCCAGTGGGGGTCTCTGGGTCCCAACATGAGGTTGGCCAGGCCAGGAGGTAGGAAGGGCCATTTTTTTTGTGGGGATAACAACCTACACTAGATTATGTGTCCCCAGTAACTAAATACTGACTCTACCAAGTTGGCAGGTAACATTCTCAGGTAACTGACACAATGTAACCCACTACATTCAGGTTTTCCAAGTGACCCTTTCCTTCCAGGTACAAATATTTTAGCTTTCTAAGACTTTTCTCACTAATCCAAAGTAACTGTCTATTTAGAGGGGCTTCTGGATTTTTCTTCCTCTACTGCTGTGATGGCTAATATTGGCTGTCAACTTTGCTACATTTGGAATCAACTAAAACCCAAGCAACTGGGTACACGTGTGAGCGATTATCTTGATTGGATGATTCGACGTGAGAAGGCCTACCCAAAATCTGGGCCACACCTTCTGGTTGCAGCCCACATAGGAGGACATGGAAGAAGGAAGCTTTCGTTTTTTGTCTGCTTGCCCTCACTCTCGCTGGCAAAGTCATCTACCTTGTTGCTGAGGCATTCATTCACTGGTATTAGAACCTACTTCTTCAGGGTTCCACCAGAGACATTCAGTCTTATGGACTGAAAAACTACTGGAATCTTGGCCATTCATTGGATTAGCCAGTCCACAGCCTGTAAGCCAATCTAATAAATACACTTTTAATATATCTTGTCTGTCTGTTTTTTCTCTTCTATCAGTTCTGTTCCTTTAGAAAACCCTAATACACATACTCTTTAATGTCCTCAATATTTAGTGATGGGGAATACATTATCTTGCTATCAGATAAGCGAGGAGGAGGAGGAGGAGGAGGAGGAAAAGAACAGAGTCTAGGCACAACCCAGCAAACTGCTCCATCACCCAAGGTGGCCTGGAAGTGAAATTCTTAGAAAAGTGTTCTCTGGGCCCTTATGAAAGGAAACTTCCCTGTCACTAGGCACTTGATCCTGACCCATGTACATAAGCCTACGGTCAAGTATTGGTTCTTGGCAAGCATCCCTGAACAAAACCCATCCCAAACCTTATCTGTTGCAGCTGGTCCTGGTGTCGCAGGTGCATCTCCACTTCTAGTCGCTGGGCCAGAGTGCACAGTGCCTGTGCACAGCAGTGGGCCAGCCCGGCTGGTGCAGGCTCAGGATTCCATGCTGCATCTTGCAACTGCTCCTTCAGGCCCAGGATGACCTCCTGAGACTTGGCATTCAAGGCCTCTAGATCTGCCTTCTGGCCCTCCAGCACACTGACCTCAAGCTGGAATGCCTGCTCCAACTCCTTTTTATCTTTCTCAAAGTTTCTCTTCATGACCTCAATTTCCTTCTCATAGTAATTTACCTAAAGAAAGATAAGCAGTGCTAATTAGAAAGTCCTAGCAGCGTAACACATAAACAAGAAGATATCAGGCAGGATGCTCAAAAGAGCTGACAGGTCCCAGGATGGAGAAAAGAGGATGGCAGGAGAGTGATGTTACCAAAGTGTGCAGTGTGCCTATGTCACCCCTTCACAGTAATCCTGTGCTAGGTTCAGTAGGTGAGTTCAGAGGCTTGGGACCAACACTGGCCAAGCACCTGGCAAGTACCATGAGTCTAGAGGGTATGACAACTAAGGAGCCTTCACAAGACCAGCAGGGTAGCACTCCACAGCCTGGAAGCCCTAGGGGATATACAGGCAAAGTCATGTCAGAAGCTTCCAGCGTATCTACCAGGGAACACGAAGATACAATAGTAGACCAGAACGGCCTGCCCTGATAAGCAGTCTGAGGAGCTGGACACATGGCTTTGCAGCCTGAGGTCCCAAATCCCCTCACCTTAGTCTCCAGCTGCATCCTGAGCTCCTGGTAATGTTCCTTCATCTGCTCCACCATTATCTCTGTCTCCAAACTCACAGGAGCAGAGTCACCCACGAACAGATTGCCTGCAAAGAGGACACTCTATGACATTCTGCCTAGGATACCTACAGTGCCTTCCAGAGCCTTTCATCTGACTTCTAGGTGGCAGCTTTCCAACCTGTACCATGTGAGTGCAGGTTCTCTGCCCTCCACCAGCACTGTGTAAAGAACACGGGGTTGGTAGAGTCACTCTGCCCTGCAGGTGCACTGTGGTTGAGGACTCTGGGATGGAAGGAAGAGCCACACTGTTCTGCAAGTTGATACTACGAAGAACTCAGAGGTTCAAGTCTTTCTCAAAAAAAGATTTATCTATATTTTGTGTGTTTTGCATATATGCCTGGGCACCACGCGTGTACGGTGCCCACGGAGGCCACAGATCGATGTCAGATGCTCTGGAACTGGAGTTAGAGATGGTTCTGTGGGCTACAAGTGGTTCCTGGGAACTGAACCCGGGTCCTCTGCAACATGCTCTTAACCTCTAAACTATCTTCCCAGCAGGGTTCGAGTCTCCACCATATCACTGGTTACTAAGAGAGAACCAGGAGGCTCTCTGAAAGATCCTTGTCAGATGGTGGATTCACTGCATTTCAAGTCTGGCTCCAGATGATGCCAGGAGCACAGAGGAAACGAGAAGACAAGGCAGAATGGAGACAGCTTCACAACCTCCCTACTGTGTGAACAAGGCTCCACACTCTTGAACATGTCCAAATGCATGGGCTCACATATTCAGTCTTTGTCCCAGGGATTCCAGCGGCCATCCATGTCCCACATAAGTAAAGTCTCTACTAAGTTCCTCTTGAACAGTATATGATCGTTTCCTGCTTTCCAACGCAAACAGCTGTAGGGTACATGGAGACTCATGAGCTCTCAAAGATTGGAGAACAATGCTGAGGGGCGTGGATTGCCACAAAGTAACTGGGTAGGGGTAGTGAGGGCTGTTGGATTTCATGGGCAACAGAGAGATGGGGGCCATGAGTGTCAGTCACACGATGCTGCTGAAGAAAGCAGAGCTGGAGTGATTGCATTGATGACAGCCTGGTACAACCAGTGGGAGGGTAGAGACTAGCCAAGTATCCCGTCCTCCACAAGGGCTGTGACATCTCCACAAACCCCCTACTTTGGTCTCTAGAAAAGACCAAGAACACCTCAACAAGGACCCTTGTCTTAACTCACTGCCCAATAGCCAAAGAGCCTCTAGTGTGGTTTCAACAAGACTCAGCAGCCAGGACCTTGCTATATGACATTCCATGCCAGTGACCTTCCATATCTAGCCCTGTAACACCTGTGATCTCATAGGAACCCCTGTGGAAACAGACCCCTAGGGCAAACCTGTATCCTCCAGAGTCAGGTAATTATAACTTCTGTGATTTCTACAATGTAACAAAATCTTCCACCCTCCTCTCCTTATCTCTGACCTCTGGACTGCCAAATTAATGTGCAGCCTTGTGGTCATGTCCAAGTGATCCACCCTCAACTTACCCTCAGGACTGAGCTCCTACCTGCTGGGCCACATCCAGGGAGCCGCCTTCTATGGGTGCCTGGGGTCCCTGAGGGGCTCTGTCGACTCCTGGGAAGCCGTACCCGCAGGCCTTCTAGCTCCATTTGCAATTCATCATTGCGGTCCTGTAGGTCCTGTGTAGGCAGAGCCAGACACCTCCTCCAGCTGCTGCAGCCACTCAGCCTTGAGAAGCCAAACCCAAGACTAGCCCCATCTGCAGTCAGTGTCCACTACAGGCTAGATATATAGACAGTTGTAGATTCTGGACTTCCAGCATGTAACACTAAACCTAGATTTAAGACTCTACTATTTAAAGGTCCTAGCAGAACTAGTGAAACCATTTCTTGACTTCCTTGTGCTTACATCACTGGATATATGAAAGGGGCTCAAGGGGAAAAAGTTGAGGCTGTGCAAAAACCAAGAAAATTTTCAACAGGTGCTGCTCACCACCAGGGTGGTGGCAAGGCACATGCATGGGGACTAACATCTTGGGACATGTCTGGGGCTAAGTTTTCTCACAGCTGCAGTGAACTGGCATGAAGTTCTATAGCTATAGCTGTTAGGCCAATTGTTTTAGATTAAATGCTATAGAGTAGTGATGCACTTAGCGGAGAGAAAGGATAGTATCTGGGAAGCAGAAGCCTGATGAGGTACAGGTTGCTGGGCAACAGGAAACTGAACCGGGGAGACCCCTTTGGTAAGGATGAAGAGTCTGCCTTTGTGACACCTTGTTTGCACTTTAATGACACATGTCTGGATGAGCAGGCTAAGACACCGGCTTGTTAAAAGCACAGGAAAAGAAGTTTCTAGCACACTTTCCTGGGAGGTCTGGGGTCCTGCAGAATCCTGGGAAGTATGATAACAATAGTCCTGACTGTAGGTTCATATGCCCAGTTCTGTGATTGCACCAACCAGAGGGTCCAAAAGCAAGGCCACATGTTTTCCCAGAACATGTATCTACTCAACTTGTAGGGCACTCCCACTGGAGGAAGTTCAAGATATATCACAGGAAGAGAAACCAAAGACACACATAAAACAGTAGCAGTTCCATTTCTAAGTTTGTTTTCTGTCTAATTCTTTACAGTCTTCTGCAATGTGGGAATCAATTTTCATATTATGTAAAACTATATTGTAACTCTTGGTGTCATAACCATGCCTATAATGGCATCCCCAGAAATAGCTATGGATTTTCAGCAGGAATTGACTCAAAGCAAAGCCTTACAGTCAGTGAAGCTGTAAAGAATCACATGCACCTAAAACCAGCTGTCTGCTTCATCAACATCCTTTAATAATATCTTCAGATAGCTAGAAGTTACCATTTGTCAAATTTTTATTATTGTAGTAGAAACATGAGAAAAATAAATGACTGAATAGTAAACTCTACTGACTTTAGATTTCCTATCTCCGTAGGTGGAGTTTATTATTGAGTGGGTTTGTTTTATTTTGGCGGTGGAGACCAGACCCAGAACTTATGTATGGTGTATATGGGGTTCTCTAATGAATTACAACCTTATGTAAAGTTTTAAGTGCCCATTCCTTGAGCTCCCATTTTACTTACCCTTGGTCACTTGGCAATGTTGCCTATGAAGGTGATTCTAGAATCACCAGTGTTATTTCCAAGACTATGCAAAATTTTAGCCGGGTGGTGGGGCTGCACACCTTTAATCCCAGCACTTGAGAGGCAGAGGCAAGCGGATCTCTGTGAGTTCGAGGCCAGCCTGGTCTATAAGCCTAGTTCCTGGACAGGCTCCAAAGCTAGAGAAACCCTGTCTCAAAAAACAAAAACAAACAAATAACACCCCCCCGAAAAAAAAAACCTATGCAAAATTCTACTAATTTAATAGTCACGATAGGCTTCACATTTCCTGACACTGAGCAGCAGCTACTGATTTACTCATTTACTCTCCTTATGCCTATGATATAAAGGAGAAAACGGGCCTGTGGGCTCTTATAATTTTGTTGTTTGTTTTTGAGACAGGCCTTGCAACATTGCCAGGGCTGCCTTGTATTTGTTTTCTTGTGGATTTTGGAGGGTACTGCTTTTTGGAGACAAAGTCTCAGGTAGCCCAAGTGAACATCCAACTGGCTATGGAGTCAAAGATGAATGACCCTGAACTCCTAATACTGTTGCCCTCCACCTCCCAAGCCCTAGAATTATAAGCAAGCATGTGTTTGGCTTAAGACTGATCTTTAGCTCCTGGGGGCAAGCAATCCTCCTGCATCAGCTCCTGCATTCACTGAGACAGCACACTACTATATATTCCAGTTTCAGGGGCAGGAGTTTTTAACCACACATATGCCTCTCTTTGTAAATAATGTTTCTGGTAAGTTTTATACAAATTAACTTTTGGTAAATTAAGCTTAACCAAAAGCTGACTAAAAGGATTTGTGACAGATCACTTTGTAAATCAAAGGTCTTTTCAGTATCATTAGTAATGAACCATGTCAATTCTGATTCTCCTTTCTGTTCTTTTCACACTGAAACGTCTTTAAGATTCATCCTGGGAGTACAGTCAGGGAGACCTTCTTGTCCTGGGATTTGACTAGTCATTGGGATATCCGCTGCACAACTAAGCAACGGCCATGCATGACTGAGTACAGCCTGAATGAGAAGTTCTTGCTGGAAAAGATGCTCCTGCAGTCACTCGTGGGTCACCCTGCCCCTGTAGACCAAGGAGGGGAGAGAGGTTGAGGCCTCACATGGCCTCCAGGGTCAGAGCCAGGGAGTTTCTGAGAACCCATAGTGCTGGTCCTGGAGCTGGTCCTCCCTTCCTGTCTCTTCTACAGGGAAGGCTACGGGAGCAGGACTCAGGGATGCTCAAGATGGCCAAGCCGACTCAGAAAGGCACGCACCCTGCACTTGAGCTCATATTCTTTCAGGATGGCTGTGAACTGCTCTTCTTGGGCCAGGAGCTCCATGCTCTGAGGCTCCAGCTGAAAGTGAGAAACGTGTATACGTCAGCATATCAGGGTTCCTGGGAAGACAGGCACTGATGCCCTGACTCTAACCCACCACCCATAGGCACATCTCTGAAAACCCAGAAGAGCAAAAAGGCTCGCCTTGTCCTTCAGCACAAACTGGATGTCACTCTGCAGGCGCAGGACTAGCTTCTCTGAATCTGAAAGCTTTTCCACCACTTCCATGATCTCCTTCTGTAATCGGCTATTTTCCTAGGAGACAGGGGGGCAATGGACAGGGTTCAGGACACAGAGAAAGACAACGACAAATGTCCACGTCACTTCTCTGTATGCTAGAAGCTTGTTCCTGGCAGCATTTCTCAGAAGGAACCCCGAGAAAGGCAGGGAGGGTATGTGGGTGTGTGCTGCCTCTGCATCAAGCAGGCAAAGTGTGCTGCTGGAACCCACAGCACGTCCTTTGGCACACCCAATAGCTCCAAGGTGACTGCTTCCCCACTGGTTCCCCTTTTCCTTGCCCCCACTCCCATGTTCGTAAAGTTCATGAGTGACAAAAGAACGGCCTGGTAATGCACCATTTCTGAGCTGCTTTTAAAATGATGGGTTTGACTATGGCTCAGAGGTCAAGCACAATGGGAATGGGTGTCTGTAGACAAGGGCTGTGCTGGGAAGGGCCAAGAGAGTGGCATCACACTAGGGTGATGTCAGTTATGTCCAGATACTCCTACCACAACGGGCAGGGACTGCAGGACGCAGGGTGGGAGGGGGAGAGACCACAGAGGTCCTTAGGCATCGGGGCAGGAGAAGAAGCTGGGCGCAGAACAGCAAGAAGGCTCACAGGTTAGTGTTTCTGGAGCTTGGCTGTCTAAACAGCTCAGACAGCTTTTGGGAGCCAAAGGCAGGGTAGATACAAGGCATCAACGTTCACCAAAACCCTGAAAGCTGTGCCTGCTCCAGACTGTGAGCCCAGGCCCAGGGAGCAGCGTCTAGAGGTGTTCCCAGACCCTAGGGACGCAGCCTCAGTGGCTGCAGAAACTGACTCACTCTGATTTTGAGTTCATATGACTCAGAACAGAGGAAGAGGAGCAAAGCCAAAGCTTCTTCCTTTGAGTGAGAGCATCACATCACCCTGCTCTGCTGTGGTGGTTTGGATGGGTATGGCCCCTACAGACTCACGTGTGTGAATGTGTGACCCACAGGGAGTAGTACTACTAGGAGGTATGGCCTTGTTGGAGGAAGCATGTCAGTGTGATGGTGGTCTCATATATGCTCAACCACACCCAGTGAGACAGTTCACTTCCTGTCGCCTGCGGATCGAGAAGTAGAACTCTCGGCTCCTTCTCCAGCACCATGTCTGCCTTTACACTGCCATATTTCCTGTCACAATGATAATGGACTAAACCTCTGAATTGTATGTGGGCCCCAATAAAATGTTTTTCTTTATAAGAGTTGCTGCGGTCATGGTGTCTCTTCACAGCTACAGAAACCCTAAGACATCTGCCAACATGTGCCTTTACAGTTTACACCAGGGATGCATTCCACCTACCTTCAGGGCCAAGGTCAGTTTCTCTCGGAGACTGGTTTCTTCAGCCTGGAGGCGGCCCACATCCTGCTCCAGCGCAGCTCTCTGCCTGCGGGCTTGCTCCCAGAACAGCTCCCGTTCCATCTCTACCTCTGACCGCAGGAGGCTCAGCCTTCCCCTGTACTCTTGCTCTAGGTGCCTACGACACAGCACAAAACACACAGTCCCAGTTGGAAGTGTAACTCTGCCTCTCTGGACACCTGTCCTCGGAACACCCCCCACTGCGGAACCCTGTCAATCTACTCAGAAGATGACCTGCGGATGCTACAGATAGGCGCACTGGTGGGCTGTGCCTCTCATGGGCTGGTGGAGGTGACACCCAGTCAAGGGGGCTGGAGGGGTGGTGGTGGACACATGACAAATATTCAAAGCTGCCTGCAGAGTCCTTGGGTGAGCAAGTAGGCAGAGATCTCTGGGCAGGTACCCTGGATGTCCTCTGCCTCTCTACCTCCTGCACCCATGTTGTCCCACACCATACCTGGCAGCCCTAGCCCACAGCAGCCCCATGACAGGCCTTTGAACCCAGATGCACATCAAGTCAGTCCCCTTCTCTAGGAGCCAGGCTGCATGAAGCCTGTGGACAGTGAATTCCTAGGGCTCAGAGGAACAGGTGCGGGTACTTCTCCCTCAGGTTCTGCTCTCATCTTCTGCAGGTGCTGCCAAGAGGGGGCAAAGCGGGCCAAGCCTAGTGTTTCCACTCTAGCAGCAGCTGCATGGGGTTTCCAAGTCTGAACTGCAGGGGAGCAGGGCTCCTCAGCAGGAGCCTTAGGCAGTGATAAAACCCAAGAGAAGGTGTGAGTTTATCCTCCAGCTGACACAACCTGGACTTTTATCTAAACCAAGAGCTTTCCAGAAACAATTTTCAAAAAGGAGGAAGATGCAGGAAGGGCAGCTGTGACTTGGGAAAAACACACTAAATCTGATTTATGCTCAAAAAACAACTTGGGGAACTTTTGTTCTTTAAAGATATTTTAAAGGTTGAGGATTTTAGCTCAGTGGTAGAGCTCTTGATTAGCACACATAAGGCTGTGGGCTCATTACTCAGCTCTGGAAAAGAAAAGAGTAAAGAGATATTTCCACAACGTACTTTATCATATTTGGCGATACCACCACATTTAAAAACCTTAGCTATGGACAACAAAAAGGAAGTGGATAAAAGATTGTACACTTGGGATCTCCGCAGTCATCAGGAAAGTATGTGTGTGTGAGTGTGGTGGGGGCTGTTCATGTGTGCTCTTGCTTTATGTGCATGCACATGGAGGCCAGAAGTCAACGTCAAATGTTTTCTTCAGCTGCTTCCACTCTCACTGAGCCTGGAGCTTGTAATTCTGATAGGCTGGCAATGGCCAGCTCCCAGTGCTGGGGTTGCAGATGTGTATTACTGTAACTAGCTTTTTACACGGGTGCTGGGGATTTGAACTCAGGTCTTCAGACTTGTTTAGTAAGCACTATACTGAGTCATCTATTCAACTCCCTGTAATGTCATCTTGTTAGTAATGAAAGCTTATAAAAAAGAAGCAAAGATACTCTCTAGAAAGTGAGATTTCTGGTTTTACCTGTGTTTTCTAAATTTCTTTAACAAATATATACTACTCCTCCTCACTAATTTGTGCTAATAAAACTCTAACCTAACCATGAAAAGTATCTGCAGGAACCTACTGATAATTGCCCACTGCTATGTGATGGGATCCACAGGCAAGGGCTTCACTTAGCATCTCCATGCATCCCTCAAGCAGGTTCACACACAGTAATACTGTTCCAAAATTTATGATCCTCTGTGCCTAGGGAGACAGCTCTGTCAGCTAAGTGCTTGTTGTGCAAGCATGAGGACCCCAGTTCCCCAGAACCACGCAAAAAGTCAGGCACAGTAGTGCACACTTAAAATCCCAACCCCAGGAAATCAGGGACAGGAGGATCCTGGGAATAGCTGGGATCCAGCCTATCCTAATCAGCCAGTTCCAGGCCAGTGAGAGACCCTGTCTCATCAAACAAGAGGGGCAGTCTATAGCTGACCTCTGGTCTCCAGAAGTAGGCATATCTGCAAGCACATGCAGCCTACCGCCCACATTCATTCCTGTATAAACACACACACACACACAAAGAGAGAGAGAGAGAGAGAGAGAGAGAGAGAGAGAGAGAAAGACAGAGTTTATGTTCCTCTGACCCCTCCCCCACAAAAGACACACCACCAAATCTTCCCAGATGGCTAGGAGAGAACCAAGTCCTATAAATGCTGACCAGGTAAATCAGTTCTTTCTCTCAAACTGTGATCCAAAATCAGTTTGCTTTCAAAACCAATTCGGAACATAGTGTTTAAAGAGGAAACTCTTCTGTGAACACCACTAACTCAGGGCTGGTAAATGGCTGATGCATGACCCTGAGGGGATGGTTCTTGGAGGCAGAACTGTTCCCCCCACCCCTAGCATGAAAGGATCTGGTGAGGAAGCATTAACTCCCAGTGTCACACACAAGGAGCAGCTAGCAGCAAACCCTGCACACACTCTGGACTCAACACTTGGGAGTAGAGAAAAAGTGCCATGGCTATGTCAACCCACTGGGCATATCAAGGGAGAGAAAATGTCACTCAAGTGACTGCCCCGGCCTGTCTGAGCCAACTGCCAGTGTTTTTCCACGTAAGTACTCCAACTTTGAACCATACCCAAAGCCCTTTCTACTCTCTAACAACAGTTTCGCTCTGAAAACAGAGACTTCACGAGCAGTTCTGAGAAAACAAGGAAGTAAGGGGAGGTTCTTAGAGTAGCAAATGCCAACACTGTGAGATGAGCGGTAGCCTGGGCCAGAGCACTGCGGAAGAATTCAGAGGCTGGGAAGCCCACAGTCAGCTGCTCACGAGAGCGGAAATAGTAAGACTGTCTTAAAATGACATAGATTTCATTTCACTATATAAATAAATATAGACTATATAAATAAAATTATATAAATAAAAATATATATGTAAATAGCTTGGATGTAGTTCTGTAGTACAACACTGGTTAGTATACATGAGACCCAGGAAGAAGGGAGAGAGGAGCAGTGTAAGACCTGGGTCTCACTTGCATACACCCGTGAGTAATTGTGGGCAAGTTATGAGCTTGTCTGACTCTCCATTTCTCTGCCTGAAATGGGACTGAGATGGGTGTTGGGGGTTAGGTAAGGCAGCACTGACACAAACAGCCCCACAACAGCCTGAAACCTCACCTCCTCCTTAACCTCTGAAACCTCACCTCCTTCCTTAACCTCTGGAACCTCACCTCCTTCCTTAACCTCTGGAACCTCACCTCCTTCCTTAACTTCTGGAACCTCACCTCCTTCCTTAATCTCTGCTTGGGCTGCCCTACAAAAGTGCCAGGACACCACAGGTGAAGGAAGGTATGGGCTTGTGGTTTAAATCTAGCAGAATACAATCAAACTGATAGAAGGGAAGGGCTGGCTCATTAGCGTGGAGATCATCCTGAAGAGCCTGTGGTACCTGAAACCCGCTGTCCTCAGCTACACAAGGTGTTGTCTAGGTTGCTGTGACTCCAATCTGACCCTATGTTGTTCATCTCTTGTCCCTGAGGCCATGCTGGCCTAATAGGCCCCTGGCCAGGTGGACTCAGGTGCCAAAGCTGCATACAAAGTAAATAAAGGAGGATGAAAATCCCTGTGAAATCCCCTGAACTCCCATCAAGCCTGTGTGGGAGGCTTCTTCAAGATCTTGAGTAATGTTCAGGGAGACATATGACTCTACATTCCCAAGCTGTCAGGACTGCTGGGAAGAAGCATGGCCTTCAGATGCCACAGTACATGGGACAGGATACACAGACTCCTCAGCAGGTGGTCACCCATTCCACACTGAGTACCTTCCCTTTTTCTCCCCTCATGCAGTGCAGGCCACACTGATACAAGGGGTGCACTCAATGTTAAGAACATAGATACTGGACTGGCCCCACCCAGCACACGGGAAGAGCTGAGTGAAGAATTTAGGCACAGCAGGATTGGGACTCTGGTCTTGGGCAGGTCTCTCTAGCTGAGTGCCCAACCAAAGATGGAGGGAAAAGCAACCAGCATTCTCTGGCCCACATCCTAACACACAGCTGGGTGATTAAGAGAATCAGGCATTTGACCACGTAGCTGAAGCTGGCCAGGAAGCCTAAGACTCCCACAGTGGAGCTGGGGATGCTCCTTCCATACTGCAGCCCTAGAAGTCTTCATGCCAGGGTTTTCTCCAATATCTGCTTAATAAACCCAAGAGGTAACTTTGTGTTTTTCTTTTCGGCCCACCCAGCCACCTCTCTCACTGAGCCCTGCGGATCAGTGCAGGTGCTGCTCTTCCAAATCACTCACCATCTTGAAACACAGGCAACTCGAGTTAAGGCAGGGGCCTGATAAATCCATGGACAGAGCTAGGGTTTTCCCCATGGCTACAGGCACACGGGGGACACCAGGGGTCACTGTACCCACATTACAGAAAAGAGGACACTGCTTGTCAGATGCAACCCTCCCTTTTAGAAAAGGTGTTCCCAAAAGTTGTCGCAACTTCCACTGGCTCCAGTCAAATGGCATCCTTGGCCCTTGGCTGGTGCCCGCCAAAGTGGGGTTGCTCACTGCTGCGGCAGCCCAGGAACTGTAGCTGTGGGCCCACACCTACTTGATTTTCTTTTCCGTGAGCTGTTCCAGGGTGGAGTGGCAGTCGTCCATCTCTCTCACGAAGTCCAGGTTCCTCTTCTCAGCTTTCTCCAGGTCCTGCCTCGCCTTGTCCCGCTCACGCATCAGCTGCTCCACTTGCCCTCTGACATGGGAAGGACAGACAGGGATGCTGCTGTCAGCCTGACAGACTTCCCTGAGCCTCACAGCCGGGTGTGACCTCATTGCCCCCCAACCACCTCCTCTGGGCACTCTACTATTGTTGTGGCCATTTTGCCAGTGCACATGTTAAGATAGGCAAATGACTTCCTCAATAGTAAGCTAAACCAGATCCTAGCCCGCCAGAAAGGTTAGTATTCAAATGGACTTCCTTTTCCTGCTGCTAGCCTTGGCCAGGAATCCCTTGGCTGCTCTCGGAAGCAGATCCTTCTTAAACCACAGGGTTTCTGCCTCCACAACAGTGAGCCCCAGAATCAGCAGAATGAGGGTCAAGCTCAAATCTTCAAACATCAAAAAAGTGGCTGAATGAGGTCCTGGATATATGGATTTCTAACTGTATCCCACGTTTAAGGATGCTCTGATCTTTAATTTCGGGGACACATAATCCAAGCAGTAGCAGCAATGAACAGCTATGGGCCCTCAGGCCTCCTCTGCTCTGTACATCTGAGCTCCGGTTACAAGGGCAGGAGAGCAGGGAACAGGTAGCCTGGGAGCCACCAGAGGAAACTCGGATGAGGCAGGGAAGGTGTGACCTAAGTTCCCAGGAGGTGGACGGAGCCAGCGGGACCCTAATCCCCATTCCCTGGTGGGCTCTTACTGGTGGTAGCTCAGTTCTTGGCGGTAGCAGGCCAGGGCTGCCTGCTGGATGACACCATCAACTGTCAGGAGTTCATTGTCAAGGGCCCAGGTCAGCTCCAAGAGGTTCACCTTCTCGTCCACACTGAAGTCCAGGCTCTGGAATCAGCAAGCCCCAGAAGGCGGGAGCAGTGAGGAGCTTCTCCAAATGTACTCTGTTAAACTGTGGCAGCTCAGGGGTCCATACCCACAGTGGCAACTATAGCCAGCACCTGCCTCTTCCCTCTTTACAAGTGTCTCTGGTTCTCGGGGTCTCCTTCTTAACCCCAGTAACTCAACTGGGCTGTCAACACTGGGCTTCCCCATCATGCTGTGGTCCCTAAGACACCGTTTCATAGGTGGGTACAACCCCAAGATGGACAGAATTCTTCCTTCTACCTAAACAAATCTAAGATGCAGTAAGGAGCATCTCACTTCAGCACATCATGTGAACTGAGAAGGAGAACTGGGGAATGAGGCCCTTCCCCTTTGAAACCAAGTTTTATGTACTCTGTAAGCCTGTGGATGCCCCACATGAAGGGGCTTGCCCTACAGCCCTATCCATCACAAAAGAGAAGACCTAAGTCCTGACACAGTCACCTGGCATTTGATGTCCAACTCCTTGGGGCCACTTGGGCCCCTGACAGGTTCCTTTTTGTGTGTATGAAAAGGTCTCACTATGTAGTCCAGGGACATGGCAACAGTGCTGAGAGTCACACAAGTGTACCCTTCCTTACAAGGGTCCCCAGATGGAGCCCGGGTCAGAAAGTTACAGAAATATGTTACAGCAGCAGCAGCTTCTAAGTAAAAGGGAGCTATCAAATCTGCCCTGGAGGGCTGTGGAGATGGGCCAATGGGTAAAGTGCTTGCTGCATAAGTGTGGGAGCCCAAATTTGAATGCCTAGAATTCAGGTAAAGCTTGGTGCCTTAGCTCACATCTGTAATGCCAGCACTCTTATGGTACGATGAAAGACGAGGGCGGGAGGACCCCTGGAATCTAACAAGCCAGTTAGCCTGGCATATGCACTGATGAACAAGAGAATGTGTCTCAAATAAAACAGAAAGCAAGAAATGACACCTGTGGTTGTCCTCTGACCTTCACGTGTGCACGTGTAAGCAGGCACACACGCACATCAGAAACAAAATGAATAAAGCTGGGTGGTGGCTTATGCCTCTATTCCTAGAACCCACAGAGTAGAAACAAGAGTTTTTTAAAAGGTAAAACATACAGGAATCAACTACTCAGAGCAGCGCCAGGGTAAGCACAGGGAAGCTGATAATTTATATATGCTGAGGAAGGAAGAAACGGAAAAACCTACCTGCCCAATAGCAAAGAAGGGCTGCATATTTAGTAGTGACACACTAAGATACCAATACTGAAAAAATTAAACTAGAACATAAAAACATATTTACTTTTCTGTGTCTAGAGAAACTACACAATAGGCTCATGGCATAGAGGTGCATGTGTGGGTACATTTGGAAGGAAGCCAGTGGAGTTCTTCCCCAAATGCCATTCATCTAGTTTGTTGTTGTTGTTTGTCTTGGTTTGCTGTTGTTACTTTGAAACAGGCTCTTTTTTTTGCCAAGTAAGTTAAGATGGAAGGCACTGAGCCAAACCTCAAGGATCCTCTTGTCTCTGCCTCTCAGGGCTGGGATTACACTCAGCTCCTCATGCATTTAAGTAATTTACCAACTGAACTATTTTCCTGGGCCTACCAGTGATTATAAAAATGTTATTAAATTTTTTAATTATGTATATGTATGTGTGCACAACTGAATGCCAGTGCCAGCGGAGACCAGAGACATGAGACCTCTTGAGTCGCAATTATAGGCAGTTATCAACCACTTGACATGGGTGATGGGGACTGAATTTGGTTCCTCTACAAAAGCAATAGACAGTTTTAATCACTGAACTATCTTCCCGCTCCAAATTGTGATTTTTTTCAAACAATAGAAAGCAAAATTTGTAAAGAAAACTAAATCTAGTTTGTAATGCTTCCAGGAGGTAGTGGTCTCTCACCCCTGCTGGCCTCAGTGAGCCTGACCAGGTGGCTGCTCCAGGGCAGAACTCCATCTAAACCACAAATGCAACTCAACCAAAACCTACAGTTAGAACAAGCCCATCTGTGTGAAGCTCACCACCCCTGCTATTCTGGTTCACTGTGGTCTCATCACGACTGGCTGACAGTGGTACCTACAGGTCCTCTTAGCGCAAAGAGGCTGTGTTTCTTTTGGGTGACAATCAGGGATGGTGTGTATGACACCGAAACTTACCTTGGCATGGACATTTCCAGACTGTTTTCTCTGTACTTTTACTTTCTGAATTAAATTTTCCTACATTTTCACTGCAAAACCTGATGGAAAATGTTCCCTTTGGGGTTCCCCTGCACAGGGTGGGGGTTTGTCAGTGCACAGCACATGCTCTGCTGCATTTATTCTCTGTGAACACGTGGCCTCTCATGTCCCTTGCTTAGCCCCAGGGTTCTGGACACCACCCAACAGGGCAGCCACAAGCAGTGCATCCCAAACCTGTAAGATCTCCCTGCCATTCTGAATGCCCTCCTGGGCCCATGCAGAGATGACTTGTTCGGGAAAGGCAAAGCCACTGCCATCGTCGACACTGGAGAAGAGGCGTAGGCCTGAGCACACGGACACGAGGGACGAGGTTGTGGTTGTGTGGCAGCCGTTCTCCTCCTGCACATCAGGAAGGAAGATGCTCTGAGTACTTGGGTGTCTTGAGGCTGTAGTGTCTGTGCCCTCTAACACATATCTCACCGCACCAGCCTGTGTTCAGTATCCTGTCTTCTCAGCCAGGCTTAAAACAAGAGAACACATACCTGCAATAAACTGATCCCCCTTGGGAAGAAGCATAGCATAGCCCAGGATTTACCTGGGATCACATGGTTCTACAAGGGATAGAAGTGGGACTGCATCCAGTCCTTAGGCCCCAGCCCCTGGCCTCGCAAGGATCCCTGGGTACCTGCTTTTATCTATCATTAGCACCTCATACCTGTTAGGCCTGAGTCAGTTCTGGCCAACACATCATGTACAGAAGGCCAACAAAGGGATCTGGTCATTTCTTCCTATGTTAAGAAAGTACAGAGGCTGGAGAGATGGCTCAGTGGTTAAGAGCACTGACTGCTCTTCCAGAGGACCCGGGTTCAATTCCCAGCACCCACATGGCAGCTTACAACTGTCTGAAGATCCAGTTGCAGGGGATCTGACACTTCACACCAATGCACATAAAATAAAGTTAAATAAACCATAGAAATATTTAAAAAAAAAAAGTACATGCCAGGAAAACCCAGACCGAGAAAGGAAATTACAGGCAGGCCCAGAAAGAAGGCAGAACAGCTCAAGCAGAATTCCACATTTCCCAGAACTCAGACCAAGAGTCCAGCGCTAAGCAGTACCACAGAGGTTTATGGGACAGTAAAGTTGTCTCCTAGAGTAAAAGCTGCCCGCAAGGCTTCTCTACTACCTGAACCCAAGGGCAAGAATGCCTTCCCATCCTCCCCTGTTCCACCTGGGGCTCTTCCCTACCAGTCTCAGCTGTAAGAGACCTTGGGAGTGAGGCAGGTAGTGCTTCCTTTATTCTAGGGCCTGTGGTCGGGAACTCTGGGCACCCACTGGACCCAGGACCACACCCCACACCCTGCATGATTTTGATGGGCTGCTGTGAACTCTCCTCATCACCTCCAGTTCCTACATCTCCTTTTTCTTTTCAACACTCTTGTGCTGGAATATGTTCTCCGACACTTACCACCCCGTCCTTGCCCCATCTTAGTTTGCTCCTTTCTTGGACTTCGCTTTGACAACTCCCCCAGACCAGCCTGAAGATGCATCAATGTGCAGCACCAGGGCAGAGCTTGCTGGCAGTTTTCTTGCCACCTGCAGCTCGTCTCCCTTTCGCCCCGTACAGCTGCTCTTTCACCTGGCCCTGCCTCTCCTGCACACCCAGGGAGAGTTCTTCCTGACCTGTGTGGCTGTCTTACAACCCTACAAAACATATTGCCCCATTTGCAAAAGGAAACAACATCTCTACCATGCCACCTGTGCATAAGCTCGGATACCCAAGTGCACTGAGGAACTGCTCTGTGCTCCAGCACAAGGGCAGGACTGACGTGAATCTCTCTGGAGCTTGCCTTCCTGGAGCTGACACATTCACATAAAGCCAGCAGAGCCCACACAGGACATAGTATGCTCAACCCTGCAGGCAAGCAGGTCACTCTGCTGAAATCCTTGGAGTCCTGAATGCTGCCCAAAGTAGGAGGCAGACATTCTAAAACAAGAGACATAAGAAGGGCAGGAATTTAGTGTTCTCCAAACTAAAGTGAGAATCTGCCCTCTCTCCACCTTGGCAGCATGTGCCATGATATGCTAGAGCAGTGTGTGCACTTATGGACCACGTACAATGAATATAGGCTTATGTTAATGTTTACATATATTCACGTATATATTATGAGTAGGCATGAATATGTGCCATGTATGCAAATGCACAGTGGTTTATACAGTAGATAAATATTTGCTGTGCTTATGGATGTGCCTACACCGACACATATCTACATTTGATAAACAATTACAGAAGATCTGTGTATACAGTAGGTGCACATATACAATGAATGAGCAACTGTTTACAGTGGCTATGTATGTACAGAGCCTGTACATGTGTTACAGTAGGAGTGTATATAATAACATGTGTTTGTACATGGTTCACAAGAACAATGTATGTGCACATGTCTACACTGGATGCATACATAGAACCTGTACATGTGTCTACAATAGAGATGCATATACAGAACCTGTGCATGCCTTCAGCAGATGTGTACATACAGAAGGTATGGAGTTAACAGTAGATACAGATATATACTGAATGTGCAGAGGTCAATAGTAGGTGGTGCAGAGACAAGACTCATGTACAGTGGGTATGCATGTACCATAGATTGAATGTTTCCCCAGCAGGTTCAACACACACAGTGGATGTGTAGGTATGGTGGATTGAATGTCACTATACTGGGTGAGACATGTACAGAGCCTAAACACATCTACATACAGGGGATGTGCAGGTAGAGTAGTTGCACACAGGTCTACATCACATACACACATACAGTGGATTCACATGTGTCTTCAGAGAGTTCAAATGTACTATGGATGTGCACATATCAAGAGCAGGTGTCCAGAAAATGTGTGTATATAGTTGATGAGTGTACAGTGAACATATATGTGTACAACTGGTGAGCATTTACATTTTGAGTACATGGCAGATCTATATATAAAATGGAGGTGCCATGTCTACAGCAGGAATGCATGCATGGCGGATATGTGTGTACTCAAAGAACTGTGCATGTACAGATGATGTGTGCACAGTGAGCACAGTGCAGCAGGTATGGGTGCATGCAGCTGAATTCCTGTGTTATACAGTGGTATGCAGGTGGTTTGTGAGTAGAGAAAACAAGATGGGAAGTTGGTCCAATATCCATAGTGCCAGGAACATGGGAGCAACTTACAGTGTGCAGGAAAGGAAAAGAAAGAAGGTAAATGGAGAGGAGCTGCAACTTCTAGACCATGACCACTGCCAAAGGTGAGACTTTGCCAGATGAAGAGGCAACTTCTGGGAAGTACATGGGACACACAGTCCTCCTTATATGCTAGCCTTGGGTGTACAGGTAGCTTTGGACCTTCTAGAAGGCGGTTCAGACTCTGAGATCCCATTTGATAACAGTTGCCAATGATATCAAGCACAGGAAACGTGGCCTCACTCAGAGGGGGTATCCAGCTGAACCAACACTGAGTATGGCTCGGGAAGTCTCATCTTCAGGCTTTCAGTCTTGATTTTTTGTGTTTATACGTAGTGCTAAGAATAGTGCTGGGATGAAGCCAGGCAGTGGTGGCGCAAGCCTTTAATCCCAGCACTCAGGAGGCAGAGGCAGGTGGATCTTTGTGAGTTCGAGGCCAGCCTGGTCTACAAGAGGTAGTTCCAGGACAGGCTCCAAAGCTAGAGAAACCCTGTCTCAAAAAAACAAAAACAAAACAAACAAACAAAAAGAATAGTGCTGGGATGGCACATGCTGGGCAAGAATTTCACCACGAATCCACAACCAGCCCCTGGTATTTCTGACTTTAAAGGCTGATGTCATCTTGCAGTGTGCTTGCCCTGAGTTTCTTTGCCTATCTCCAGTGATTTTAGTTAAAAACTGAGATTCTCAAATGCACCTGCCCACACCAAGGCCTGTCCCTGTCCCCAGAGCTACTATGTCTTGGTGCTAATAAATAAGTGTTGGGCCAGTAGCCTCTGAGAAAAGTAAAATTCAGGACTTCAGGTCAGAAAAACCTCCATCCATATGGAGGAAGAATCCCAGACAAGCTACACTACTTTCCAATCCATCGTCAGTGTGTAGCAGGAGAGGGAGACAGTTGTCTCACTGAAAAACATCACTCAATTGCACACCTGAGAGGCCATGCTGAGGAGCTGCCACGTTCCTCACAGTGCATTATTCTCCGGAACGTCCTGAGGTTGATGCTCAGATTGTCCCCATTTTACAGATGAACACAGAGCTCATAGAAGGTGAAATATGCCGTCAGGAATGCTCAGGTGTGAACACGCTTACACAGCTTCTGGGCTCAGGGCCGTGACACTGGCACAACCACCAACAAGCACCCTCGTCGGATCAAGGACCAATACCAAGTATTGCTAGTGTTGGAATATAATTCTCCCCTTTTACCTGATAATGAGACCAAGGCCTGTTTGGTTTGACCAGACTGGAAGCTTCTGGAAGCGAAGGAGGCTCATGACCGAACAGGCCAAGCTGAAACTCTGCAAGACTCACTCTGCCGTCTCCATCTTGGTCCAGTTTGCTGAACAATTCTTCAAGTTCCTAGACAAAAAAGCCACCACCCTTCAGGCCTGGAGAGTCACCTTGCTCTGTCCTTCTCGCTCTAAGTACCCAACAAGGCACTTGGCTTATCTAAAACTAAACTGTCTAGCTGCTTTATGAAGGCTGCTCAGCTGGTCTGAACCCTATGTGGCCTTGTCAGGAGGGAGTGGGCAGCATCTGAATGTCCTAACTCTACAGACACTCAAGTGTCTACTGGATATAGGACCTTGCTGAAGACCCAGCCTGAGTCTTATAGTTCATGGTCCATCATGGATACAGGGTAGGAACAATGACAGAAGGGACCTATGCTATCACCATAGCCAACTTCCTACCCAAGCCTTCCCAGAAGAATGGTGCACACACCGGGGGTGTAGCCAGATCAAAGGTGCTATGTTGGGCTGGGCAGAAGAAGAAGGAAGGGTATTTGTTCTGGGTAGAAGCCCAGAGTGAGGGTTTTAGAAGCAGCTGAGACTCTTGAGACTCATGGACTGTGTGGGTGAAAATGGACTCTCAAAGGTATCTCAAACCTATGGCCAACAATCCTGGGAGCTATCAAAAGATTTGAGATTACGAAGTACAGAAGCAAACAGCTGTCTGCAGGTGAACTGCTTTTCCAGACCCAGCACTAAATGTGCCCTCTACAAATACCAAGTCACTGGAGCGGCCTCAGGCCTTCACCTGTTTCTCAAGCCCGTGCAGCCCGATGCTTTGGCAGACCACAGCCAGTTCCTGCTCATTCAAGTGACCACTGCTGCCAACCCCCAGCTCATGCCAGATGCTCTGGACCTGGTTCTCAGGAGTGTTGAAGGAGGGGCTACAGGATTTCCGGGGTGTCCCGAAGACCTCACAACCCCAGGATCGCAGCTGGCCTGAAGCAAGGGAGGGTCACAGTTAAACACTGATAAATACACTCAATAACAAAGAAACCAAATGGAATACTTAGCCTTATGGGAATTAGTTACTTTCATAACTAAACAAGCAACATAAAAGCCACTGTCCTCCAAGGAGAGCCAGGTCGAGTACTCCCAAATGACACCACGGCCTAGGTGGTGGAAAGCACACCAAAGGACCTGTGGCCAGCACAGCCTGATCCAAGACATAGATCTCAGGATGTTCTGCCCAATGTGGGGGACTGCAGTGTACAGGTTAACGAGGCCTAGAATCTGCCCGTGGCCCATGGGGAGTTGGAACTAGAAGTTTCATGTCTTCACAGATGGCCTAGTGTCTTTTCCACAGCACAGACCGGCTCCACATATGCATCTACTTGGCACCTACCAGTTCCTTACAGGTGGCTCGGGGGCTTGGCACTAGGCAGCCAGAAGAGTACTCAATCTCTTCACTCAGCTCCAGACTCCCCCATCCCCACCCCCCCAGCCACTGCTGCCTAACACATAGGTTCCTTTCATCACTGGTCTCTCCAGAGATACAGCTTCCTGCTGCCCTCGGGTCTCGCTGGTGTGGTCTTAAAGGGCCTCACAGTGTGCTCCCCATTTGCTCACTGAAGCACGTGCCACATTCATGTTCTCACTGCTCCTCTTCCGAAATGCCTGCCCTCATCTTTTGGGCTTTCCTCATGAAGCAGTGTAAAATCATGACTCCAAACTCTGACTCTTTCTTCCATCAGTACCCAGGGTCTGGGGCTTCTCTCCTCCAACCTCAGAAGCCTGGAGACGGCTTTCACCAATAGAACAAGAAGTCATGCTGTCTGGTTGTAGGGTAGGCTCTGATAACACGGAAGACAGGCAGCCCAGCTGGCCACACCTTGTGTGGGGAGACCTGAGCCATTACACTATGAGGAAGCCCTGGCATGCTGAGAGGACCTTCAGAGGCGGTGCACATCTGAGCCTCAGGCCAGCTCTGTGAGTCACCTTCGCATCTTCCCATGCTTCAGCAGAGGCCCTGGATACCATGACATTGAGCCAAGCTACCCACCTTCTTCAACTCTTCATGAGCACCCCAATCCTCTTCCCAGAGAGGCTCGGCAGCAGCATGACGCTTTTGGCAGTTGTGGCCATCGGGGCCTGCTGTGATCTTCACTTTTATTCCCAAGCTCACCAAAAACCCTCTCAAGCGCTTGGGTTGCACAAAGCGAGAGGTGCTCAGATTGCTTCCAGCCCATTGAAAGGCTCAGAAAAGCCTGGGCAGTCCCTTGGCCAGCTCCTCAGGGCTTGCACAGTGGCCAAGAACAGGCATCACCCCCATGCTAGCAAGCTCCTTTTATCACTTCTGCAAGCACCACTGATGATGGAAGTTAATTACACATTGTCTTTTGATTTAATGATTTATTTATTTCATATGCATTGGGGTTTTGACTGCATGTATGTCTGTATGAGGGCATTGGATACCCTGGAATTGGGAGTTACAGACAGTTGTGAGCTGCCATGTGGGTTCTGGGAATTAAACCTGGGTCTTCTGGAAAAGCAGCCAGTGTTCTTAACTACTGAGCTATCTCTCCGGCCCCCTACATTTTCTTCTTGCTTTGGAATTGTTTGCCACGGGCCTTGGTCTCATCTTCCTAGTTAAATTCCAGGGTTCAACTAATTTTTATGTGTGTATGTGTGTGCAAGCGAGCACATGTGCACACATATAAATACATGTTCGTTTATATCTGTCAGTGTACACATGTTTGCTGGTACACATACATGGGTGGCGATGTCAGGTACGTTAGTCACTTACCACCTTATTTTCCAGGACAGAGTCTCTCCATGAACCTGGGGCTGGGTAAGACTAGGTAGTCAGCCAGCTCTAGGGATCCCACTGTTTCTGCCTCGCCAGTGCTAGAATTACAGATGTGTGCTGACAAACCCAGCTTTCAATGTGAGTGCTGGGAATCTGAATGCAGGTCCTCTGGTTACATGATAAGAACTCTCCTCATGGAGCCAACCCCAACATGTAAGCACTATTTCATTGTCTTTCATCACAGAAGCAATGTAGGTAAATACGAGTTTAAATATCACTTCCCTATAAAGCCTCCGTACTGTCTCTTAGGGTAGTACTATGGAAAACTTTTTATAAATTTCTATACCCCAGGAACATGTAATACAACCGTCATCTCTGAAAGGTCCATTTGGCTCATGCCTGTGCACCCAGTGGCTGTTTGGAGCTCAGTATCACACACAGACCACAGCAGCTCCGACAGCCAAGAGCCCCTGGGCCAGCCACACTCTCCTGAAACTGATTTGCTCCAACTGTGGGAATTTGGTGGCTGTGTGAGGCTCTTCCAGAGCAGGAAAACATGCTACTCTCTGCTGGGGGACAACTCAAACCCTGGTAGGGCCTGAGGTGACCCCTTCACAGCATGAAAACCTGCAAGCAGGCCAAGCAAAGCCCTTTGGTCTGAGACTCCTGGGCAATACCTGGAACCCACAGACCATGAATCAGAGCGGCAGGACCCTGCAACCTCAGCCAGAAGTCTCTATCTCAGGAACTGGTCTTGGGGAAAACTGAAGACCGAGTGACCGTCTCATGGCTGTGACACCAACGTTCTAACCACTTCTGGAGAAGGAACCTATGAGGGTCACATGCACGAAACATGTAGGTCTCAAGACACTGCCCTGTCCAACGATGGCCCTCAGAGCTCTAAGCAGACACAGCATGAGCTATGAAGCCATAGGTTACCTTGTGCTTCAAACAATTCATTCTGAGGCTCTTTAGCACTCTCAGCATCTTCATCTGACTTGAGGCTCTGCGGAAGAAGCGAAGAAAAGGATGTGAGTACCCAGTGGGTGGCACAGTGGATGAAGCATCGGGAAGAAGCACAAAGGGGAGTGGGGTGGGAGGGGCCACTGAAGATGCTCTGGGATGGAACCCTTAGGCTGGCGCTAACAGGTTGGGGTCCCATTAAGCGGAGCTTTGTGTGTTATGAAGACTAAACGCCCTCTCGAGAGCAAAGAGTTCAAGATGTGAGTTTGGGCACGTGTCTTGTTCTGCATACTTGGGCTCCTTAGCATAAACTACCAGCAGGTCACACTGAAGACACAAAAAGCTCTTGTATCCCACAGTAGAGTGTGTGGCCAGTTTTACACATCAGTGTTTGACAAGAACTGTACAACATCCCACGCATGGGACACCTACAACCAATATTGTGGTATCATGGCTGTGTGCACAATCCTTTACCATCCCTCCTAGTTCAGAAAACAAGGGCTAGCCCCTGACCCTTTAGGGGCTCTGGGGACAATACAGTCCATAGTAAGCGCTAACACCTTGGCCTGGAAGACAGGGCCATCAAGGATGTGTGATTTAAGTGAAAGCCTCATCACACCAGCAGACTGGAGCGAAAGCCAGTTTCTGAGCAAGTGCTCTGTGACCCGTTGGTTCCCGAATGAACACCTGGGTGACCAAAGCTCTGCTCCTTTAAAGCTGCCCTAACTCTTGGAGGTCAGAATCCAAGGTGGCAATAAACACTCAGTTCTGTTCTTGTAAGGCATTTAACTCGCCTGACAACAGTGTACTCCGAGTTTGCACTCTGAGTCAGAGAAGAAGTAACACAATGAAGGTGGAGAGACGCAAGCTCGGAAGTGTGTTCCCTCAGGCTTGGCAGAGGTGCCTTTCTCTACCAAGTCACCTCGTCTGCCCAGTACACAGATTGCTTTACATGAAGCAGGCAAGGCTCCAATTGCTAGCAGCGAAAGGCTTAAGGGCAGGGGAAGTGTCAGCTCCCACACTCCAGGAGGCACCTGGTTGCACCATGCCAGACTACAGATGTGTGGACCCTGGTATATCCTGAGGCAGACAGCATTATGGATTCCAAACTCCCACATTCATTCCTAACCTGGAGGCTCACCAAAGGCTTCTTTTTCCATTCCTTGGCATGTGGGAAGACCTAACTTGAACTTCCCACAGTGAGAGGAAAGAGTGGCTGGTGAGCCACGAAAGAGAAGTAAAGGCCATCACAAAGTTCCCACTGCTCCAAATCTGAAGGACAGTGGCCTGGGACCAGGACTGCCCCAAACAGAGAAAAGAGTTTCAAATGAAGCTCAGCTGCTATGCATACCCAGGCTGCTGACATCTCAAGGCCCAGGAACTTGGTCCCTGGCCTGCATCCTCCAGGACCATGTGTACGGACAGTGACAAACTGACAATTACGTCCCTAATGTTGGGCAGTCTGGGTGGGGGAGGTGGTCTGACTCACCTCCACACTTTCTAGGGATGCAGAGCGCCTCAGAGGTGACTTCACACCACCCTTGGCCTGCTGCTGTTCCGATCCATACTTGGTTGCAGTGGCAGAGTCACAAAGCTCAGGTCGGCTCCGACGGCCATACCACTTAGAGCCACTCATGTACTTTGGAGGGACAGCACAGGAAGTAGCTGGAAAGAGAAAAGGAGACAGGGGCAGAGGGGATGGCTGTGAAGTAGCCTGCTGGGCCTGCATGCCAACAAGACCCTTTCTTAGAAGCTACGGGTTAGAGCGCCAGAATGGCTCACAGGCACACTGTCGAGCACGTTAGCCTGGGGACGCAAGGACAGTGATCAACAGTGGCTGTCTTATTACCTAAAGCAAAACTGGGAAAGCCAGCTCGGGCACAGAAGACTCCTACTAAACACCGGGTGCGCTTTACTTTCTCGCGAGCATATTTTTAGGAAAATACCAACAGCCCAAAAACACATAGCTAGAGAACTGAGGGTATTTTCTCCTTCCTTAGTGTACCAGACTCAGGGCCACAGACTGTGCCCCAACAAGCCAGGCTCAGCCACCATCACAATAAGTCAATTAGAAGAGCCAAATTAACAATAAAAGCAGATGTACTCAATGTACATTAAGAAAAGGGATAAAGAGACCCAATAACCCCCTTAAGTCTATCTGCAGGGTCCTGCCTTGAGGTTACGGTTTAATTAGAAGGCAAGAGATATGCATAACTTGGCACCCTGATCAAGGTATGGTTCTGCCTATCAGTGATCCATCACTGTCTTGACTCCAGTCTCTCCTGCAAGGCAGTCTGCAAACCTGCCAGCACTGTGTGAACTCCTTCTGCTTTCCTAGAGACAAGACCCCTCCACACAAAACTCACACCAGGATTCAGCAACTTCCTTCTCTCAGTACGAGATTTCCGAGGGAAGTCCCAATTCCCTTAGCGCCTTGTTCCAAAGGTCACGACAGCCCAAGTGAGGGACATATGTGTCTCTTTAGAAAACCCCCACTCTGGCTAGGGCTTTAGGATCTCAAGTCCTCGGGGCTAGAAGAGCTCTACAGGCAGGCATGGGCAGCAGAAAAAGACCAACTCTGCAGTCCTGTGCAGTCTGAAGGCCTGCAGCAGAAGCAGCATGGACTGTAGTCTCCAGACTGAAGGGAATACTCCAAACCTTACACTTTCTTGTGGCTCCTTCTTTCTTCATCCAATGGGCACATCTACACAATCCTAACTGAGCACATGTGGAGAAGAGAGCATGGGGGAGGGCACCATGAGAAGCAGTCATGGGATGTGGATTCAGGAGAAGAATTCAAGATCAGGATTCTGAAGGAGGCCCCTAAGGATTCCTGGATGAGCCCACTGAGGCCAGGCCTGGCTAGGATGTTGAGAAGCCCTTCACAGCACACATTACTCAGGTTTTATCAAACAGAAGGCAGCTTCGTAAGATCAAAAAGCACTTGGACTCTTTCCTCTGTGCTGATGGTCACTACCTGTCAACCCCTGGGCCATCCGAGGAGTCTGGGTGACCTGAAGACACACGGCAACTGGGGATGAGGAACAAGGTTTAGTGAGGCCATTCTGGATCTGTGGAATGCGAAGTGACAATGCAGCATTCAAGGTATCTGAACACACAGGGTTGTTTCTTCAGGACCCCGGACAGTCACCGTGAGTGTCTCTAATAACTGCTCTAATACAATAGACATTGGCAGGCTAGACAGGGTCCTTGAAGGGACAGAGGTCATGGGGCATGTTGAGAAGAAGGAAAAACATCCATTCCACAGAAAGAAATCGAAAGAATATATGAGAAAATGACCTGAGTCCAGAGTCAATTCCCCATAGGCAGAGAGAATAAGAAAAGCAGGGGTGGAAAGGTGAGGGGGAGGGACACAAGGTAAAACTTGAGCATGTCACTCACACTTCTTTGAGGGCTATGGGTACTGTTTCAGAGTCCACACATGCTCTTTCTGGTCCTGGGGCCTCCACTCCCCTCAGAGGCCCTGCAGCGCTGTTGTCTATCTGTGGTGTCAACAACCCTTTTAATGAACTTCAATATCTTCAAAAATCTGCCTTAGTGTCTTTAAGCCCCACTAAAGAGCTTTTAGTCACGTAAACAGAAGAACAAAGGCAGTACAGTTTAGTTAGCAGCCAGCAAAATGCCAACCAAGGCTAGAGAGCAGCAACACTGGCAAGGTCAATCGTCAGAGTTTTGGTCAGGGCTAGCAGCCAGGAGAAGTCAAGGCTAAGAGCTAACAAGGCTAACAAAGACGGATGGAGGGTGGGTCAGCATGTGACCACCCTCCTACCTGGGAGGGTGGGGCATGGTCATCTTCCCAGGTGATATGTTAAAAGCATTAAACATCTCAACTGAAACTACCTCAGTCTTTGTCCAGTTTCTGCCATAAATCCTATTAAAAGGCCCTACAACATGTATCTGTAGTTTCCTTCCCTTGGGACCTCTTCCACCCTATGAAGTTACTCTTGTTTCCCCTTAAGAAATCTGGTTACTTGGGCTCTTAAGACGGAGCAATCACAGAACAAAGCCTCTCATCATTGACTGGCTTTCATCTGTAGGCAAGGTATGGCTGGGTATAGTTCTCCTTCCTGTCTTTTGGGGAAGCACCTTCTGGTAGAGCTAGAAGACGTGGAAAGCATACGACACCTGGGCGACCTAAGAAGATGCCCACGCTCGTCCTCCCCACCAGGAGGCCTGCCACAGAAGAGACTCCAGCCACCAGGCCATGGCTACAGCCCCATCCTGGAGTTAGTCAGGCACATCTGAAAACGGTGCAACTTGCCATGCTTCTCTTCCTCATGGCTTCCTCATGTCCAACGGCCCCATTCAAATGTCTGTTGTCCATCGTCAGGCTCCACACAGCCCTCACACTGCAGTTACTCTCCATCTTCATCCTCAGACAGGTACACTTCCCTCACAGCTGGGAACCATGGAGGAAAACACAAGCTCCTCTCACAACAGTCCTACGGATCTCACTAGAGCAGCCCCAGGAGAACTCTCCCTCCACATGCAGAAGCACTACTCAGGAAAGGGTACCATTGGGCTCTTCAGCACAGAAGCAATAACGGCAGAGCAATGGTAACAATGACTGGGCAGTGTCCAATGCCTATAGCAGCCTCAGTGCCCTCCCATGAGGTGGGAGCAGAATAAGTCACCCGGATCCAGCATATTTTACCAGTCCATTACAACATCAACCTGATATGCATCCCATAAGATCCTGCAGGAGCCTCACTGTCTGGCCAGAACTCTGGATACTTAAGAGTACAGACTACTGAGAAAGTACAACAGAGTTGGAAAGTCAAGTGCATTTAGTTACATGATCACCAATGGCCTTTCTTGCAGGGTGGCTCTTCCTAATCTAGGCATTTGGCCACATAAATACATTCTAATGGCAAGGAGGTGGGCGCTAGGAGAAAAACTGGAAATCAGGATGAGGATGATGCAACTGGAACCGAAAAGGCAAGCAGATGGTCAGATGACAGAGGAACAGTCAGGCGTGAGGCACAGGAGACAAGAAACAGACAAGTCAGAGAACTATGAAAAAGACTGGACCAGACTCATCCCTGGAGGGGGGAAGGTAGGGCAGACACAAGGTCAGTCCTGGTAGCAGGCAGATGTTTCCAGACTGTTGTACAGCTAGTTCCTCCAAGTTGAAACATTCCTTCCTCCAGTGAGGAGGGAGGTTCACAAGACTGGCAAAGCTCACGAAGCTTATCAGACTGAGGAAGCTCAGGAAGATACAAGGTTCACAAGACTTGAAGTCCAAGGTTATATCAGCACTGAGCAGCAGCTTGGGGAAAGAGGCTGGTGGGGGTTGGGGGAATCATCCATGCTCCTGTGAGTAACCCCACTAATCTCACTGATTTTCCCACCAAGGCATGGGTGAAACCTTTTCTTTGGCCTGTTCTTAGAGCTCTATCTAGAGGAAACAAACTTTTGTTCACATCTCTTTTGTAGAGGTCACACAACAGAGATGGGCAGTGTTTCAGGAAAGGCATGGAGCTGCTTCGTCGAGAAAAACTTCTCAAATTCTATCAAAAGGAAAGAAAAAGAACTGGTTAGGCGGGGAAGAAATGCAGATGTCAGAGTGGCTGGCTTCTTGGGGAAAACAGAGCGTGCTCCAGGAGTTTCAAGCTATGAAGTGTCACATGGCAGGAGGTCACATGGCAGGAAGTAGGGTACCTTTTATCTTTGGTCCAACATAGGGGCTGGGTCTCACTTTCCAAAGTGACATTCTGATATCCCAATTACCATCCAAACTCTGGATCAGGAAAGACTACAAGCCCTCTTCACATGTTTGGAGAGAAAGGAATGAGACAAATACTTGTGCACGCAGTGTGGGGCTGACACAGACCCCAGGGCTCTGTGTCCTGTGCCCGGAGCCTCAGCAATCAGAGAGGAGGTGGCGAAGGGGCTGATGATGTCATGTAGAGCAAGAAGCACAGTGTTCTGTGTACACAGGGCTCAGGGATGGTGGACAACGGGGACACAAACCCAAATCACCAGGTACTAACTACAGATCAGGGATAAACATCTTCTTGGTTCAACTGTGGCTATGAGGGGACCATGGAATTTCTAAGAGGGAAGAAATCTATATAAAATACACGTAAAGCTCAAGGCCTTGCACCTAGAAGACACTTGGTGTGAGTGCCAGTCCCTGTGACTTTCACTGTTACTCATCTCCATGCCTCTGCTCCTGACCAGGGTCCTTTAACCTGCTATATGGCCATACAGCATACCAGAGGGGATAGTTGTTTCCAGTGAGCCCTGAAATCATCACTGTCCACCTGATACAGTCCTCATGTCCCTAAACAGACCTGCTTCCAGCTCCGTCCCACCAGGCCCACTGTTCTTGGACCTCACGACCAAGTCCTTGGGCCTGGTGGCTTCCTGCCATGATACAGTAGTACTTATTAGGATGTTCCTGCCCCACAAGTATTTCCGCAATGGGATTCCTGTTAGCCGTGTTAGCACACTGTAACACCACTGGCTATGACTGCAGATGCTATGGTCCAGAACAGAAGGTCAGGCTATGCGCTTGGTACCTCAGAGTCCTGAGGATCCACCTCTCCCTGCTCCGCACCCCTCAGCTCACACTTGTCAGTGGCCCCTACCGGAAATGCACGTGACAGCCTATGACATTCACAGAAGAGGAAACTCCAGGTATTTTGCTCAAGTCCACACGACTTGATGGTGACAGAAAGAGAGGCTAGACTTTAGAATAGTGAAGCTACACTCTGAAAGACCACAGACAAATATAGGAAAGAAACTCAAGCGCTTAGAGGAAATCCTCTTACCTGACTCTGAGGAACTACCTTCTTCATCAGAAGGTCCTACACCAGAACCGGAGGATAGCACAGCCACAAAACCCTCCTTGAATTCCTCGAAGTTGACCTGCAGGAATTTGGGTAAGGGGAAGACATTGTTACTTTCCACAGATTCACATTTCATTTGATGGATAAACAAACAAACAAAACAACCTTGAGTCTTTTTCTCAAAAGACACCTTTTATAGTGAGAACATTCACTTCACTTTCCAAATATGTACTTAAATCATTTTCACTAAAAGACTCTAAGACAGAAGGTAAATGTGAACCACCATACCACCACTAAATAAACCATTTTATAAAACCAAAGCAAACAACACAATTAGAGAACACCAGCCGGGTGTGGTGGCTCACCTACACATGGTCGATGCGGCTGCTTACATTCCCTCAAGTTCTTTCTACAGTCCCTGGAACAACCCTGGTTCGTTGCTGGTGACTTTCCTTTCATAGACGTCTTTCTTTGGGTGCTGTGTACCAAGTGCCCATGTCAGTGGCACAGCTCTGCACTCTCTCTCAGGACGAGCCCACACTCACCCTGGCCAAGCGGTCATTTCCAAGAAGAATCTGAAGAAGTGCTGGCAGCTGCTCTTCCAGGCCAAGCTTAGTGCAGAGCTGGGTCAGCTCTTCTTGGTCCAGAAACCCGGTCCCTGTGGTGTCGCAGCTGCGGTAGACGTCCCTGAGCTGTGAGACATAGTGGTTCTCTTCTTCGCTGTCCATCCCATAGCAGGCTGGCCACGAAGGAGAAAAGTACAGCGTCAGGATAGGCTTCTTGGCCCCACTCCTCTCATGCCTACATGTCCAAAGGCATCAGGAGCCCTTTTGGGGTCAAGTGCAACTGAAAGAATCAGCTTCTTTTTGCAGGAGATGCTAGTGTCTATGACAGGGGTCCAAGTCATTTGTTGGTCAGCAGTTACAAGAAAAGGGGGTTTGTTCTTGCTTTTTTTTTTAAGCTATAAAATGTCCAGAAAACTGATAAAGTCTAGTACTGTGGCTCATGCTTACCAACCCAGCTATATATGGGGCGGAAGCAGAGGACTGCTTGACCCCCGGAGTCTGAGGTCAGCCTGGGTAACATAGCAATTTCCTATCTTCAAGAAAAGAATGAAGAGGAGAGAATGGAGTGAGGGAGAGCGTAAAGAAGAAGACAGAGGAGGAGGTAAGAAGGAGAAAAGAGATAAACACAAAAAGAGCTCAAACCATTCACGATTCCAATACCTAGAAAAATTGTTACCAATATTTTGGAGAGCAAACACCATTTTTCAACACACACACACACACATTCCTATTACCTTATACACACAAGGTCTCTCCTTTATACATAAAAATACCTGCCTAAGAACTAAATCAGTTACTACCCTGATACAAGCCCAGATAAAATATAGAAGAAAAACAAAAAGACAAAGAAATTATAGACTGATCCTCTTGAAAATGAAGGTCCAATTCCTCAATAAAATACATGCAAACCCAATTCAAGATCACCTTCAAGGCCATCCATAATGATCAAGTTGGTATTAAACACACATGAATCTATATATGTGATTCATCATGTAAATGCACCCAGTGACAGAAATCATATGATCATCTCAATAGATATGGAGAAGTCCTGTGACAAAATCAATACCCCTTAATGACAGAAGTCATGGAGAGGCTAGGGTTGGAGGGAACATACCTCAACATAAACAAAGCTATATATGACAAACCTATAGCCAACATCACCCGAAACAGATAACAAATATCACAACATCTCACCGACATCAGGGACAAGACGAGGGTTCACACTCTCATTCTCCCTATAATACAGAGCTTGAAGTCTTAGCTAGAGCAATGAGAAAAGGAACAAAAGGCAGACAAAGAGGGAAAGAAGTCAGATACCCCTTTGTGTAAATGCCATGACACTATGCATGAGACCCTAGAGCCTCCGCTCACTAAGAACTCTAGGAACTACCAACACTGCCTCCTGTCATGGCTTCATTCTCTCTCCAGATGCTCCAGTTTAAATAAAGAAACCTAAAAGTTGGAAGCCAGTTTAACATACGAGAGAAAATGTGTAATGGCTGATCTTCAGGACTTGAATTACTTCATTCAATATGATTGTTCTAGGTCCATTCACTTACCTGGAGATTACACAATTTCATCTTTCTTTCTATTGTGCAAATGCATCACATTTTTATTAGCCAGTCATCAGTTGATGGACATCTAGGCTTACTCCATTTCTTTTTTTTTTTAAGATTTATTTATTTATTATGTATACAACATTCCTTCCATGTACACCTGCACACCAGAAGGGGGCACCAGATCTCATTACAGATGGCTGTGAGCCAACATGTGGTTGCTGGGAATTGAACTCAGGACCTCTGGAAGAGCAGTCAATGCTCTTAACGGCTGAGCCATCTCGCCAGCCCCTCCATTTCTTAGCTACTGTAAACATTAGTGCAGTAAGCATGAATGTATAAGAATCTCTGTATAGGACATGAATTCCTTTGTGGGTATAACAGGCCTGTAAATACAAGCAAATGTGTCTCAGTCCTGTAAGCTGCCCAAGCACACAGTCAGGAGGAACTCTATAGTATACCATGTCATAAGCACAGCTTACAACCTACAGCTTGTAACTGGCACCTGACAGTTTGTCCCAAGAGTGTGTTGCCCCTAGGGAGTCCCTGTCAACCTACATGAAACTGTAGGACACTCAGGTAGTGTGTGTAGAGAATTATTAGATGTGCAAAATCATGCTTCCAGTGTTACCAGAGGGCTGACCAAATACTTCCTGTTCTACCTCATTTTCATATAATTACCTACTCCAAGACCCTATTTCCAAAAGAGCCAGATTCTAAGGTATGGAGGGTATTAAAGCCTCAACTTAGGAATTTGGGTGGGGCACAACTCAGCCTAAAGGTGACTACTCCCCTCTCCCTTGCCCTCTGGTCTCCCAGCAGCTCACACAGGTACCCTCCTCATGTCTTCTCCGGGATCTGCCCTCTGTGTACACTGCACAATGACTAAGCAGACAGCCCTCAATGCCAGGGTGACAGGCACTCCAAGGCAGCTTGGTTTGTGTCATCCTTTCCAAACAGCTTCACTAAATCCTGAGTACAGCGAACATGTTTTGAAAACCGTTTCCACATGTACAAAACCAGATTTGGGTCAGTTTCAGGAGTCATGATGTTTACCAGCTTCTAGCTAAGCTTGCTATACACATCTGCTGGCAAGCATGCCTCTAGAAAGGGAGGCCATGACAGTCAAAGGAAATACAACAAGCAGTGTGGAAATGAACACAATGCTGACCTGGCAGAGAACGGTCAGCATCTGCAGAAAGGAAGGACCTGTATCCACCTAACAGATGCGAAGGGAGAACACAGGAAGTGATTTCCCATAAACCTTTTCTCATTTTCCCCCTTCTTCCCTCTCAAGTCAAAAATCTACTGATGGAACAGTAATACAGAATCCTCTGCTGTGTGAGTCCATCAGAGCTTCACCCTGAGTCAAAAGCACAGGTGTACTCCAGGGCCTGGGTTTCAGTCCTGCTGGCACTGCGAGATGTCACGGCCTCCTAGGCTCTTCTACCAGAGAACCCAAGGGGCCATGAGAGGAAGATATTTGGCAAAGGCCTTCTGACTGGTAAACAGCCAAGTCTAGAAATGCTCCCTTTGGGTGGATGAAGCTCTGAAAAGATCTGCTCTCCAAGATGTGTCCAGGGAGAGAAACAGGGGCGATGAGCAAGCAGGAAAGGAGACGAGAGGAATTCCCAGTAGCCATTATTTGTTGTTACAGCTTTGTTTACAGTTTTGTTTACTTGGTTTACAGTTTGTTCACTTGCCATTTTGAGACCAGGTCTTACACTACGTGGCTCTAGCTGGCCTTGAACTTGCAATGATTCCACTGAGTGTTAGAATTATAACAGGTGTGTACACAGTACAAAAGGGCCATTCTTGCAACTCTGATGGCTCTGCTCCTCTGTGAAGATCAACAGCTCCTGCTGTACGATGAGCATAGATGAGCGGAGTCTGAGTAAATGACACCCAGTGGAGTCAGCCCTGCACCAGCAAGGTCCCGAGTGTCTGAGGAATCCTCACACCAGCTCAGTCTCGACTTCCCATTCCAAACCCCACCATACCGAAAGCCATTTCCTATATTTGTTTATGTGAAAATCTTAAGTGGCTTCCAAATGCTACTGGAAAAGACGTATGTGATCTAAAGCAAGGGCTGGAGAAGTGGCATTTTAAACAGAGCCCATGCACTGCCATGCACGGGCCAACAGTGGTCTCTGCCAGGGCTGGGGACACTGAGGTGATACCATTGGTGTCCTCTCTCCTCTGTGCTTTGTCGCCTCTAACAGCTGTTGGGTGACATACAGAAAGCCATTTTCTGATTTCCTTCACTATTCAAGACAATTGTAAATAAAAACAGAGGTTATGTATATGGTTCAGTGTCTCAAGTATTTCCTTGGCATGTATGAGGCCTGGGGTTCAATCACCAGCAGCCCATACATACTGGGTGTGATGGTGGTGGCACATGCCTGTAACCCCAGCATTCAATAGATGGTGGCAGAAGGTTATCCTAGGCTATACAGCAAGTTTGAGGCCAACTTGGGCTGCATGAGACTCTATCTCAAAAAAAAAAAAAACCAAAAGGAAAATGAAGTAAAGAAATAATAGCTGTAGTCATTTCCCAGAGTAAGGCAAAATAATTTCTTCCAAAGTCCAGAGGAGACAGGAGTTAGCCTAAAATAAAAGGCTAGGTCAGCACTAGCATATGCCTGAACTAGAGAATTGGAATCTGGTAACTCCTTATTCTTTTAAATCAAACACAGGCATGTACCACCCAGGAACCTGGGTGGGGAACATGCCTGTCATAGGTTTTCTCCACCAGGATGGCAGTGAGGGGGGTGAGTCACTCAGAGGGACACACATGGGACAGGATATGACCTCATCTATGATGCTTCTGGGTCCAGCAATCCTGCCTTCAGACAGAAAGGTCAGAGCAGAAAGACTGAGGGAGATGCTCCTTTGTGTGGGAGGGTCAAATGCCCAGTCCCTGAAAGATGAAAGGAATTCACAAGTAACACTCCCCAGAGTAGCTGAGGCAGACCACAGCAAGGGCTTTAGAGAAGGTGTGACGCTTCCAGGCAGAGCTGGGGGAGAGGGGAGCCCAGCATGAGATGGGTATGTTTATAAACTCAAGGGATGTTTATAAAGCAAATACACTCATAACTACCCCACCCAGAGAAGGGAAAGACATGCTGACAGCACATCCAGGAGGTCCCACTGTGCCATCACGACAAAAGCAACAGCTATTACTCGGTGATGCGGTGTGGAGGTGTACTTTGAAGACTGTAAAATTTCTTTCAAATGTTTTTTAAACGTCTTTTTTTGACCTCAATATTTATAAGCGTTCCCTTGGAAAGTGACATTTCTCCTGGAAATCACAAAGCACGGTATAACGAAGTACCTTACATTTAACCTTTTCTTCTTCCTTAATTAGAGTTCAAAGGTTAATCATCCATGCATGGCAGCATACCCCCATAGCTCATAGCTACCTGGAAGGCAGATGTGGGAGAATCACTTACATCCAGAAGTTCAAGACCAGCCTTGGCAACGTACTAAGACACACAGCCTGGAAGACAAAACGTCACTCTGCCACTTCAGTTTCATATAACCCCCCCCACACACACACACTTTAAGATGCCATAAATGAAGATACAGGTCTAAGTTTATATTTGAATTATATCACAAATCTTGTATGCTATAAATCAGTGCCTGACCAAAGAAAATTCTAACCTTCTATAAAGTTTTATGAAACACACACACAAAACTGAATACATCTTAAAATCACAGGGGTCTGTAATCCAATCAAAGTGACCCTTTCACAGACGAAGACCAGTGCTGTTGATGAAAGCAACAGCACTCATCTCAAAGGAGTAAAGGACACGGTTTCTTCTAAAGCCAAATGTGAGTGATCATGGCCTAGGAATACAGACTGAGGTCTCCCCAAATATCATATTCCAAAGAGGTAGCAACATTATAATTTTTATAGTAAGAGGACAAAGCCATGAATCAAGACACTTTCTAAATATATTGGTGGGCACATCAGGTAGGCAGGTCACGGCAAGATGGAAGAACTCTGCAATGGGCCTTGGATCCTGCAATGCTCCTACCCCTTTCTTGCTGGAAGAGCAGGGTACATTCCAGAATGTTTTATCTGCTAGTCACAGGATGTTAAGTCTGACAGAGGAGGCAAAGAATGGCTATTTAGTGGCTTCAAGACAGCCCGAGATACATTATAATCAGGCTCTGGGCCGCAACACTGTAGCCTTTCCATGTCACTAGCGGTCTAATAAATCAGCCTCTGCAGACACGGCTCCTTTCCAGGAACTCTGATTCCCGGCTTCTCCTATTGGCCAACCATCAAATTTTGTTCAGGTTGGGGATATATACTATTTATTAAATATTATAATGTCCCGCATAGCTAGGAACACTCATTTCCAGGATGTGATGGAGATAGGGTGAACAGAGAGTTAGAAAGCAGTCTTTAGGGAATGGAATAGCGCGTAAAGCCGTTAAGAAACTCCTGAATCATATCATAAGTATTAGCCATCATTATAGTCACTGGACAAAACACAAAAGGCAAAATACAAAGAAGAGCCTCCTCAAGAAAGCACCTGAAAGTAAGCAAAACACAGGATTCTGGAAGTGAGCGATAGTCACAGGGGCACTGAGAGGGTCCCCACATTCACACAGCTGGAACACTGATGAAAAACCAGTCCTGAGTGTGTGACACCTGTAATTTCTGCACTTGAGAGCTGGAGTCAAGGAAAGAAAAACCCTGTTTCAAAAATGAGGGGGCAGAGCAGGGGACATGTGTAGCGGGCTTTTCCTTTTAGGTCACCAACCAGCTCCCAAATCATGACATGGAGACTTAATATCAGTTAGGAATGCTCAGCCTTCTCTTAGGCTTATTTCTTGCTAAGCCCTTAAAACTTTTTTGTTTGGTTTTTTGAGACAAGGTTTCTCTGCGCAGCCTTGGAGCCGGTCCTGGAACTTACTCTGTAGACCAGGCTGACCTCAAACTCAGAGATCTGCCTGCCTCTGCCTCCGGAGTGCTGGGATTAAAGGCGTGCGCCACCACTGCCCAGCCAGCTTTCTCTTCATCTACATTTTATCTCAGGGCTGTTTACCTTTCCTTCTGTAGTCCTACTCTGTCTGCTGGCTGGTAACTGCCTGGCTGGCCCCAGGCATCTCTGTCTCTTTCTCCCTCATTCTCTCCTCTATTCTCATTCTTCTCTAACCTAGATTTCTCCTCCTATTTATTCTCTCTGCCTGCCAACCTGACCTATCCCGTTACTGCCTATCTATTGGCCAGTTAGCTTTTTATTAAACCAATCAGGTGCCTTAGATAAGCAAAGTGAAACAGCAACACATCTTCACACAATTAAACAAATGCAGAATAAACAATGTAACACATCTTTACAAGTTAAAGTAATATTCCACAACATAAACAAATGTAACACATCTTTATACAGTTAAAGTAATCTCCACAACTGACACGGCTCAGCAGTTAAGAACACTGGCTACTCCTGCAGAGGACCAGGGTTCAGTTCTCAGCATTCATATGGTGGATCACAACCATCTGTAGCCAGTTCCAAGGGATCCAATGCCCTCTTCTGGCCTCTGTGGGCACCCGGCATGCGAAGGCTTGCAGCTTGCCACCTGAGTTTCTGGCCCTCCCCTAATCAGGCAGGGAGAGAGCCACAGTCCTTCCTTCCATGTGGATAACAACAAAAACAATAATAACCCTCAGCTATCAGCAGGACCTAAGCAGGACCTGTGATTGTCCACCCCCTTGCCTAGAAGACAGATATAACTGGCTGCTGAGGGCTGAGGGCACAGGGGAGGATATGTTTCTAGTTCTATGCTTCCCAGAGAGCTTTAGAAACATGTTGAGGGACAGCTCTAAGCAGGTGGACAGAGGTACTGAGTATCCTGAACACGCAGTTTTGAGAGCTGCAACACAAGGCAGTAAAATGTAGAGACAGCCGTGACCCCATTTCATAGAACAGAAGGCTCTGGCCACTATGCTCTTCCCCAGACCATGCACCAGAAGCAAGTCACAGGCTCACAATTCCTGCTTTGCTCTACAAAGTCATTTTGTTTCCAAGGCCTTGTATTATTCTCCAGGGCCCTTATGTTTTACATTATTTTTAGTTTCCAGCAATTACCAGTAAGCAGCATCTGTCTCAAGAGACCTCAGCAACCTCATCCTACAGAGATGACTATCTGTGATGATTTGCACTGAGCCACAGAGACAGTCGAATCCAGGGTGCTTCTTTCATATGAGTGAAACCAAGTCCACAGGGCTCCCTAGCCTCATGACCCAGGGCCACAGAGCACTTAACAACTGTCAATTCACCTTCAGATGAAGAGAATGCTTTGCTGGGCAGGAGCATAAAAGATCAGCAGTACGCTGTAACTTTGTACCTTTCTGGGGTAAGTGACCAGGGAAGAGGTACAACACCGTGTGCACATGAGCCACAGAGAGCTGTGCTCTAGACAGAAAGGCCAATGCAGTCTGCTTGCACCTGAAGTTTCAGCTACCTGGTGAGCTGATGTGACGAAATCACTGGAACCCAGGAGCAAAACAGCCAGATCCTGTCTCAAGCTTTAAAAAGGACCAGGAGAAGCAAAATACAAAGCATTCACTCACCGATGGGCATTTACTGAGCACCCACTGCATACCTCATGGCATCCTAAATCCTTGGGGTACTATAACTAACATGGCATACAGGTGGTGTACATACATACACGCAGGCAAAACACCCATATACATAAAATTAAATTAAATAACGATTTAAAAATAGGGGTGAGAAAAGGAGGGAGGGGATGGATTAAAACAGTTTTAGAAACTAAAAAAGCCAAAACTCTGGGGCTTTGGTCATTTGGGTATGTTTGAATGTGCCCATCGGTCACATGCAGAAGTTCTGTACAAAGTAGGGCAGTGTTGGGAGGTAGCAGAACTACCAAAAGGCGGGGCCTAGTGTAAGGACAACAGTTCACAAGGGATATGCCATCCAAGGACATTAGTGTAGTTCTAGTGAGACCCCAGCAGGTCCCCGAAAGAGTAAACTTTTACAAGTGAGCCTGGTCCCTTTAAATCTCTCTTTTGGTCTTAACATGTTGATCTCTTCTACACTGGCACCTGCTATTGTGATGTCACAACCAGGATGCCCTCACCAGAGGTTTAAGTGATAAAGTCACCTGAGGTTGAAATTATAGCCACCAACACTATGAGCTAGACAAACTTCTATTCTTAAAAAAAAAGAAAGAAAAAACAGCCTCAAGCATTCTCTCATAATAACTCAAAACAGACTAGCAGCTAAATATAGCAACTGAAAATGGGAGAATACTAACATGTTGCAAACCACAAAGAGAAAGACTCACATCCTATGGATGAATTTCGCCTAAATCTTTAGATGGCCCTAAACCTTGCAGGTGCGGAGCAGCTCCCACCACATGGCTAAGAACGAAAACTGGAAGGAGCCTGAACCGTGAGCTGCTGCACGGCAGGCAGTTTTCAAGTTGGGGCTGCCTTCCCGGTGAAGGTAAAAAATCAGTGTTTGCCACAAAATTCGAAGAGAACCCACAACATCTGTGCTGCTCATTTCACAAACCAAGAAGTAATTCAAAATCTGTCACAGAAGTGCAAAGTCAAAAAAAAAAACCCAAACAACCACTCTCAGCTAGGCAGTGGTGGTGCACACCTTTAATCCCAGCACTCAGGAGGCAGAGGCAGGCAGATCTCTGTGAGTTTGAGGCCAGCCTGGTCTACAGAGCAAATTCCAGGACAGGCCCCAAAGCTACAGAGAAACCCAGTCTCTGAAAACTAAAACCAAAACCAAACAAACAAACAAACCGAAAAACAAAAACAAAAACAAACAAACAAGAGAAACACATCCAGAGAACTTCCCAGAAGATCCAGAGGTTGAACCAAGTGGCTTTCAGCTCCTGTGGCTACTGTGGCCGCTCAGTAGTGCGGAGGAAAAGGTTCTGCATGGAAGCATGCACACCAGGAATCTTGGCAGGGAAACAAGCTATGTTAAAAGGACCAGATGGAAGTTCCAAACTGAATGCCAAGTGTCTGATGGCTCAGCAGCAGCACAGAGGTGACAGAGGGAAGAGCATGACTTAAATTCATAAGTTGAGAAGCCACCCAGTCTTCAAAACAGATAATGTGATCTGAGATGTATGCATGCATACAAGCATGTGCACACACACATGCATACATTCACATACATGTAACAGTAATTAAACAAAAGAGGCCATGATTTGAAAGAGAGCAAGGGGGAAGTGCATGGGAGGATTTGAGGAGGCAAAGGAAATGGAGAAGTGATGTAATTATAATCTTAAAAAAACCCACATTATTATTATTTTTTTAAAAAAGAGCCCTGGGGCTGGAAAGATGGCTCAGCAGTTAAGAGCACTGACTGCCCTTCCAGAGGACTCAGGTTCAATTCCCAGCACCACACGGCAGCTGACAACTGTCTATAGCTCAGTGCTGGGGATATAATGCCCTCTTCTAGCTTCCATAGGCATTGCAGCCATGTGGTTCACAGACACACAAGCCAGCAAAACACCCACACACATCAAAAAAATTTTTTTAATCTAGAAAAAGGAAATTAACTCCAAGACTAAGGAGTTAATTTCAAGGGCCCCAAACACAAGAAGAGAAAAACATAGAGTCTTTTCCCTAAATGACCTAAGTTTCTACATATTTTGCCATTCTGAGTAGTTTGTTTCATTTTGTTTTAGTCAAGTGATTTTAAAGGTTGAGGGAGAAAAATAAACTGGGGCCTGGGAGATTTCCTGAACACTTGCCTCTCAGCATGTGTGTCCTGGCATTCTCCCTCAGTACGTGGCTGAAACTTGGTGGAACACTTGCTAAATAACCTTTGATAAACAAAACATTTCTTAAGCATGAATATCCTGGGCACATTCCTAAGCACTGATGCATCAAGTCTCATGAGGGAGGCACCAAGACTGTTCCCAACCGACAGGTGAAGAAACTGAGGCCTAGAGAGGCAACCAATTCGTCCAAGGTTGTCACAGGGAAAACCTTCAGTTGACTTAAAGGCTGTTCGCAGGCTGGGGAGATGCTTCGGTGGGTGAGAGCCTTAGCTCTCTCTGCAAACACAAGGACCTGAACTGAGGTGCCGGGCACCCACATGAAAGCTAGGTGTGGCCCAAAAGCACAGCCAGGGTTCTGGGGTTCACTGCCAACCAGTCTAGCTAGGGATAAATCAACAAATCACCAGTGAGCTCCAGGTTTAGTGAGAAACCCTGTGCTAAGGGAATAAAATGACAGGTGAAGCCAGCCACCCAATGTCCTCCTCTGGCCTCTACATTCACATATGCACATGCACCATTGATATTGTCATCAACACGCACACACATGCACACACACCTCTTACACACACTGTTTTCCCACTGGCTTTGCTGTAGATGATCCTTGGACTGTACAATGAAAAGCTACATTTTACTATCTTATTGAAGAAGTTGCCTTCCACAGACCTCCCATGTCCTCTCCGCAGGAAGTTGCTTGTCTCTACCTCCCCTGTCCTTCAGGGAGAAGTAGCCTTCCTTCAGTTATCTTCTCCTGGTGGGAAAATGATGCTTTTTGTAACTGCACTGGAACCAATCCAGAGAAAAGGAGCCAAAAGATGTGAGTTCTAGAACTTTCTATCAGAAACTTTTCTTTAGATTCACAGAGGCCAGAACCCCCATAACTCAGAGAGAGCAGCCCTGCCTGATGTCAGAATAGCAGACCTCCCAAAGTTTCTAAGCACTCTGTGGCAGCCTACCTTCCTGACTCCCTCTGCAGGCCTTGTACCCATAACATACCAGCAAGGTGGCCATGATAATTGTCCTAGTTAGGGTTTCTATTGCTGTGATGAAACCATGACCAAAAGCAAGTTTGGGAGGAAAGGGTTTATTTGGCTTACACTTCCACACTGAAAGAAGTCAGGGCGGAAGCTCAACTAGGGAAGGAACCTGGAGCCAGGAGCTGATGCAGAGGTCATGAAGGGGAGCTGCTTACTGGCTTGCTCTACCGGCTTTCTTATAGAACCCTGGACCACCAGCTCAGGAAAGACACCATCCATCATGGGCTGGGCCCTCCCTCATCAATCACTAATTAAGAAAACGCCTTAGAGTCCGATCTTATGGAGGCATTTTCTCAATTGAGGTTTCCTCTTTTCAGATAACTCTAGCTTATGTCAAGTTGACGTAAAACTAGCCAACACACTAACTTCCCACATAAATCTTTTTCCTTGCCCAAAAAACTGGCCCCTCCAGTGGCTAGACTTTTCCAGTGGTGACAAATATGGGTCTTGGCAATGAGGCCATAGAGCTGATTAAATGAGTCCTAACTCCAGTTACAAAACAAACATTAAAAAAAAAATAGTTCCTCGTTCCTACCAACAGTGCACAAACACATCAAAGAATTTTTTCGTACCTACAAAATGTTTCAGGGCTGGAAAGATGGCTCAGGAGTTAAGACACTGGGTGATCTTATGGAGGACCCAGATTTTATTCCCAGCATCCACATAGTGGCTTACAATATCTGTACTTCAAGTTCCAGAGGATTCAGTGCCCTCTTTCAGCCTCCATAGCACCACGCACAAGACTGGTGCACAGGCATGCATGCAGGCAAAACACTTGTGCACATAAAATAAAACATTTTAAAACTCTTTCTATGAAGCACAGGGATTTCATATCCAAAATATATAGGAACATTATTTCTTTCATTTTCCTAACAAATGGAAAGTCTTAATATCATGCAAGAATCTGCATTAGTACCCCTAACTACAGGGAAAGGCCATTAATGTCAACAGTTCACCAAATTAAGCAAGTACTTCACACCCCAATCCCAGTAAGATGCTTTCTCTTCACCAGAATCCAGGTGTAACGTTTTTTCACTTTAGCTATAAAGGAAATAAGAAAATAAAATAGTATGACCTATTAAAATCTAATCAGGCCGGGCAGTGGTGGTGCATGCCTTTAATTCCAGCACTTGAGAAACAGAGAAAGGCGGATTTCTATGAGTTCTAGGCCAGCCTAGTCTACAGAGTGAGTTCCAGGAGAGCCAGGGTTGTTATATAGAGAAACCTTGTCTCGAAAAACCAAAAAAATCTCACCAGAAAACCCCAGGAATGTTCACATACACACGCTCTTCTCCTAATTACTCTTTCCTATCTGAAATTCCAGTCATGCAATGGGGAGCCTGAGGCACAACACACTGGTGACTGTTTTGTTTAATCTCTGTACATAAACAGTCCAGAGAATCTGGACAGAATTACTATTTTGGATTTCTACTTCTAAAGAACGGACCTGCTGTGAAGGTCAACACCAATAACTGGAAGGCTCCAAGGGATTCAGAATTGCCCCCAACTAGTTATCCTAAATGCAGATACACAACCAGTCAAGAAACCAGGCAATGAGGAGATCACTGATTTCTCTACTGTAGCTATTTAAAAGACATGCCAAACAAAATAATCTAACAAGTTATAATCTTGGGCTGATGCAAAGTTTCCCCTTAGCCAAGCAGGAATCCAGAACCGCTAAAATTGAGACTTGGGCTGGAAACACTGCAGCGATACACAGAGGGCCTCCATCTCTAAAGCAACTACAGAAGTTCCGAGCACTACAGTGGCGGGAGGCCCAGGAAGAGACAGCAGAGCACCGAGGGACACTGTAAATACTGCACAGAGTACCTGCTCCTTGAGGCCAGGAGTAAATTACCCAGTGAAAATAAACTCGCCAGGAACTTGTAGCGAGTAAGGAAAAGGAACTTGAAGGGAATGCTGAGAGCCTGGAAGCAGAACAGCTCAGGTGCATACCTGGTCCAGAGAGAAGCTCACACAGCTGTTGGCCTACTGTGCACTGACATTCTCTGACTCTGACTTAAAAGACTCTTTTTAGAAGCACTCCTATCGAAAGTCCTAGAAGTCAGAACTTTAGGCTACCTCATCCATTATCTTGGGAACCATTTTCTCTTGACAAATGGGCGACTGAGGCTCAGGCAGGTGGATTCCAGTTATTCCAAGAAATGAGCTGAACCAAACTCAGCACAGGAGGCTGAGGCAGGAAGAACTAGCTAAGAGAAACTGCATATTCAACGTGGATCCCAGTGGGTTTAGTTTGCATACCTACTCTGTGATATTTGCACAATTATGCCACATGCTAAAGCATTCGTTGAACATGACCCCATCCTTCAGCAAATCTATATAGGGGCATGTCTGGTTGAAGACCTTGGGGCAGAAAGCAGAAATCTAAAGTATCCATGTGTGTAGGAAGTGAAGGGTGAAACAGTCAAGGCAGGAGACCAGACTGGGCACAGATGTTGGCATGAGACAGAAAATGTTTACACCTGATGCTCCTCAGAGGACCGTCATCTTCCCCTCCTCTTTAGACCCTGAACCACAGAAAGACACTACCCTTCACAAAAACCCAAGAGACCACTAATTCTATGGCAAAGGACAAAGAAAAATAGAGTCAAAATCTGATGGGTGCAAAGATAACATCAATTGAGGTGCACCCCAAATTCAAAAAGGCCCATCGTGGAATAAGGGGGATACAAGGGGCTTTTCTGAGTCATAGACAGTGGATCACTGTGAATGGAGGGCAGACACTTCCAAATGTTAATACTTTTTCTTTAATCTTGAGGATTTTGTACTTGTATAAAATGAAACATGATCAGACCCACCTTCCACTTCTCCCTTCCAACTTCCCCCAAATCCTCCCTAATTTGGTCCCTTTCCGCTTAATTTCCTTTTGTTTGTTTGTTAACCTACTAAAAGTCCAATTATTGCCGCATTCAAGCACAGTTCCAGGGTCTTGGCTAGGGCAGCAAGGGAATAAGATAAACACACGCACACAGACAGGAAGCTGGGGTCGAGGGATCTGGGCTCTCTGCTGGAGAAACCTCAGCACCCCAGAAGTTTGACAAGATTATTAGATAGAGTTGAACAGAGAAGTGGGGTTAAAGCATACGGCTGCACAGGAGCTGGGGATATTACATACAGATAAACACGGAGGCAGAGTTTATACAGCTCAACCAAGGGGACAAGTTTAGTTAACCTTGGTAGGAGGGCAGTCTTCAGATGCAAGCATGGGTTGGGGAGAAAGCTAGAGTGGGTATTTTCTGCACACACTGCCAACACTCACACTAGCACCCCGAGGAGAGCTTTACCATCCCTCTGAGCTCGGGGGAACCCTATGGGGTCCTTATAAAGCTATGCCTATATTAACAACACACTTTTGTTCAAGACTTCAGTCAGGGCTTTCTGAGCTCCCTACAAGTGCTGCCCACTTGTGTATTGGTGTGGAGTCACCCACTGAATCACGAGAAATCCGCCAGTGGCCACAAGCTCAGAACAGAATGATTCTCCCAGGTAACCCCAGGTAAGGGATGGGACCCGGAGCGCACTCTCCAACTATGCCAGGACTGGGCTGGATTAGCTTGTGCAGCTAACAATGGCTGCTGTTGAGCTGATGAGTGCAGCAGCCAAGTCAAGTCCAGAAGACAGCACTTCTCGACGTTCCTCCCCATTACCCAGCTCTTACACTCCATCTGCATCATCCTGGGAAATGTTCCCGGAACCCTGTGAGAGAGAAGAGGAGCCATAGATGTCTCATCTATGACTGAGCCCTTGAAATCCCTTTTTCTCAGCACTCTGAGTTGTAGGAGCCTCTGCACTAACCCTACTCACGGCATCACTCTAAGTTACGGGAGCCTCTGTGCTAACCCTACTCACGGCATCACTCTGAGTTACAGGAGCCTCTGTGCTAACCCTACTCACCGGCATCAAGAAACTCCTCTAAAAATCTTAACACCTTATTCTCTGTGTCTGTGTTCGTGTGTCACACAGGAGCAGGCAGAGGTGCACATGTACATCAGGTTTGCAACCTCAGGGGCTCACCCTGACCTTCCACCTTGTTTGACTCAACACTCTTTACACTGCACACACCAAGCTGTTGAACTGTGACTCTGGAAGTCCTGTCTCTATCTCGTCTCGACAGAGGAGAGCTGGGAACACACACTTACTGCACCATGTCTGGCTTTTATGTGGAATCTGGAGATCTAAACTCAGGCTCTAACACTTGACCATCAAGCACTTTACCACTGAGCAATCTCCTGACTCATTTTTAAATCTGCTCTCAGACATTTCATCAATATCATTTCCTTTTTCATCTATTGCTAGAGAATTATATATTGGGTAGCCTCAAACCACCTTGTTTTTCTCCTGTGCTCCTGTGCTGAGATTTGTGCATCTGATGGATCAGTTAATGAAGGGTTTTCATGGCAAATGCCTTTCCCATAAAGATGTGTCTTGGGGTGTGTTTGATATGCAAAATTAATTTTGGCTCTGGCCAAAGAGTATGGTGTAGTCTCCCTGCAGCAGGTTTTAGGAGTTGTGGACAGAAGAGAAAGGAATGTCTTAGGACTGATGTAAAAGGGATGGGATGCCCATGTGTGAACATGCCAACAAAAGGATCCAAGCCTGGTTGCCAACCAGTCTAGCTGAACTGAGGAGTGTCCGCTTCAATGAAAGACCCTGTCTCAAAACAGTAGGATGACGAATGATTGAGGAAGGCACCTGACAAGAACCTCTGACCCTGACACACACACGCACACACATACATACACTTTCTCTCTAAAATTTAGCCCCAAATTCTCAGCAACCCAGGCTCTATTTCTGACAGATCCACAATCAGGCCATACATAGGGCCTGATACAGCTTACCCACTACTCCTGAAATGAGGCCTACACAAGCCAGCCAGGCATCTGAAGTCTATTTCTCCCATGCTTCCACAGCATCCTGCCTCCAAGCACAGGACCTAGCCCATATCTAGGGGTTGTCATCCAGGAGAGTCAGAAAACCTTGAAACACAAGGGCAAGGCCTCTCTTTCTCTCCTGGTTCTAATTTCTGTCTTTTGCCGAGTGACACAAAGAATTTTGACATACCTGACTAAGCCACCTGTAAAGAGCCGTGCTCCACTGGATCAGAAACAGCACAAACAACACCGCTGAAGCGGCTAGTGGGCCATGCCTGCACTCCACATTCCTCAGAACATAGGTAAGCCCCCCGTGACGCATGCTTCATCTCTACTAGCTCTTCCTTCTCCAGGCACAAGGTAGCGCAACGTACCTAGGAAAGTCTTCCCTTCAGAGACAGATTCCTATGGAATAAGAAAAAGGGTCATAGCCGGGCAGTGGTGGCGCACACGCCTTTAAGCCCAGCACTCGGGAGGCAGAGGCAGGTGGATCTTTGTGAGTTCGAGACCAGCCTGGTCTACAAGAGCTAGTTCCAGGACAGGTTCCAAAGCTACAGAGAAACCCTGTCTCAAAAAACCTAAAAAAAAAAAAAAAAAAAAAAAAAAAAAAAAAAAAAAAAAAAAAAAAAAAAAAAAAAAAAAAAAAAAAAAAAAAAAAAAAAAAAAAAAAAAAAAAAAAAAAAAAAAAAAAAAAAAAAAAAAAAAAAAAAAAAAAAAAAAAAGAAAGAAAGAAAGAAAGAAAGAAAAAGAAAAACAATGAAACAAAGAAAGAAAGAAAGAAAGAAAGAAAGAAAGAAAGAAAGAAAGAAAGAAAGAAAGAGGGCCATACCAGCACATCTCTCTCTAATGTCTAATTTAGTCACAGAATCAAGTCCCTCAATCACATATGCAGCTGCTACTGGGGCACTTCCATGTGTTTCTCTACACACTTGACTCTTCATGAGTGTCTTGTCTTTCTGCTTCATCAACACTAACTGCTTTACTCTGATCATCCTGAAATTTCTTTTGTTGAAGAACACACACACACACACACACACAGAGAGAGAGAGAGAGAGAGAGAGAGAGAGAGAGAGAGAGAGAGTAAGTAGATGAAGTCCTGGGTGAATGTGTATTATTGACATGGGCACAGCCTTGTCAAAGACCCTAATAACTCAGAAATATGAAAGCAAAGTCTCACCCAGGTGACACTCAGAGGAATAACAAAGCCTTCCCCTAGCCCAAGGGTTTAGGAAAGACTGGCCAGTGTGTGCAAAAACTGGAAACCATAGCTTCCTCCTGTTCCTCCAGGACGACTGCTCCCAGACAGTGACTGAGACTAGACAATCCCTCCTCCTTATTGATTATAGGAGGTGTTTCTATCAGAGTGAGCACATCCCACCCAATCACAACTTTTCTGTATGTTGGTCTGTCGTTCCTTCATTCCTACCAAATCCCCCAGCCAGGTTTCCAGGGTCAAGCCATGCAGAACTCAGCACTCACACCCACAAACACACAGGCCCTGAGAGTCCTCGGGCTATATGACCCAACCCTGAGTTGTAGCTCCCACTGCTGTTGACAGTTCCAGCAGACTGGTTTCCACTCTTTGTCCTTTGTTTCAAGACTGATTTTATTATTTGTGTGTATGTGCAGACAACCAAACTCCTTGTTCTTAAAGAGAGTCACGGAGGTCAACTCTCTCTTTGCAGAAATGATGCACCTTTACACCTACCCTGCATACTGCTATGCACAGAGAAGCAAGAGAGTAACTCAAGCACAAGTACCTCAGCTACCACTGATGCCTTGAAGTCTTGTCCACCTCCTGATTTGTTTACACTGTAGTACACTAGGTTTCCTGTCACTGGCAGCTAAAACAACTTAACTGACATGCATCTGTACGTGCAAAACTCTTACGAGACTTAAAACCCAGAGCTTTGTATTTTCCTAATAGACAATGATCCTCCCCTTAGTGAAACTCCAACATATCAAAATCATTGCTTATTACATGAAGATCCCCAAATAAGGTAACTAGGATCTTAGAGACTGTAGCACATCAGAAAAAACAACAAAAAAAAAACAACAAAACAAAAAACAAAAAACCCCCAAACATCAGTTTTCTCTAATGAGATACAAAACAATACACAAAAAATTGCAATACACACCAGCACTCTTTTCAAACTTGAGCAATCAAAATTATGTAGAGGATTCTGGTTTCATCGAGAAACAAAACATGATTTGAACGCAAGGGAGACCACACACTGGCCCTTGGGAAACAAGAAGTCTCACAGGCTCTCCATCACTTAAGTCCGAGCAGGTGAGTCCATACCAGAGACAAAGGAAAGTGCAGGGCTAGAGATACGTCCCACAAATGGGAGATATCCTCCACAGGGTCCATCAGTCCCTGGAAGACTTCAGTTGTCAGAACGTGGTAGGCTCAAGGTCACCCAGGAGGATGGGGGTGGGAGCAACTGCAGTCACCCTCAACAGCTCCAGGTAGAGTAGGATCCAAAGTTTTGACCTCCTGCTGTGAATGACCAAATTTCTGGCACTGAGCCTGAATTTCTAATTCATATTTGAGGCCAAGAACTGAGTTAAACCCAAACCTAGAGTCACTGCCACTCAAACAGTGATGAGCAGAAAAGTAGCAAAGCACACAGAGAACTCTTCCAGGCCAGGAAACTTTGAGTTCAGGTGTGAGGCCAGGACGGTGCCCCAGATTTTATATCCTGCCTCTAGATCTTTAGTGAGCCCGGAAAAGGATAGGTAGCTAACAGCTACCTAGTCATGGTATTACTCAAAGGCAGGTACCCACGCTAGGAAGAAGGCGCTCAGGTGGGATCCTCAAGTGTTTCAAGTTTCAAATGTCACATGTATTATCTTGAAAATTTAGAGTGTGCCACTCACCAAATGACAACCAAACCCATACTTTACTGTTAGAATTCTGCTGAACATTCCTAAAGATGAAAATTCTAAGGGATTTACACCTGGCTATCAGCAAATGACCCCAGGCCACCCATGTCCTGACATGTCTTCAAATTGCAAAGTAAAATGAGTTAGAAAAAGCCCATTTTCTATAAGTTTATACAGATTTTTAAAACTTAAATCCTAACTTTTCCTTTAGCAAGTGTTCTTTTTCTAAGTCAGTGTTGTAACATCTTATCCCACATTCAAGTTTTTGGAGAAGGCTTTACTATTTTCTCATTCTGAAAAAAGAAAGATAGAAAAGAAAAAAGCAGTATCAGCAGTGTTGGGGCAAGCCAGGTGATGGTGGTGCATGCCTTTAATCCCAGCACTAGGGAGGGAGAAGGAGGCAGATCTCTGTGAGTTTGAGGCTAGCCTGGTCTCCAGAGCAAGCACCAGGACAGCTAGGGTTGTTACACAGAGAAACCTTGTTTCCAAAAACAAACAAAAAAGCTCTCGGGAAGCCACACCAGTGTTCCCGCTTTTCTGGGGTGCTCTTGGACCAGGAAGGGTGGTCAGTACCAAACTCAGCGTGGGCTGTAACCACCACCCCAAACTTTGACGAATTTGGAGCGTGGGTTGCAGTATCCTCCTCCAATTTTTACTGACTCTCCATTTTTATATAACAGAGAGATCATACTTTTCTTTACCATATGAAGACTGGTGTTGCTAATGATGAGGATACACACTGCAAAGTGAGTCATTTGCCAATTTCATGACTATGCTAACATCACCGAGTGCACATAGACTAGCTCAGATAGTGATGATTAATAGAGGCCTGAGTGGCCTCTCAACAAGTTCCACACACGAGATGCTCGAGGCTGCTGCTAGCACAGCAGGGCATGCTGTCTTACAGGAAGCTTTCTGAAGAGAAAACTAAAGTCAGGAGAGAAGTATAGTTACAGTAAATACATGAACGAATAAGAGCTGCTTATCCTTGTTATTGTTACTGGGCTGGGGATGTAGTTCAGAAGTAGAGCTTGGCATTCCTGAGACCATAGGCTCCATCCACAGCACCCCCAAAAGTAAACATTACACATGACACCAAACTGCATGCAATAAAATAACTCTTACAAAGCTAGCAGATCAGACTGATAACACCAGCGATTCCTTGAACTAGGACATAACAATCATTACAAGGTTACAGGAATGACATCCCTGATAGGGTTGTTTTCCCGTTCTTATTAGGGCCACCTTCAGATACGTTGTTTGTCCTCCACCAAAGCATTAGCATCTGGCAAATGACTACAGACTAGCCTGATCTGTAGTAGTTTAAGCCACTAATGTAAAATGAACAGGGCAGGCAAGCTGACTGCTGCCGTAACCGCCTCCACCCGCATGTTCCTTCTCATACACACCTGGTCTTGTACAGTTCATAAACTGCTTGGCTTAGTGTTCTATTGAACAAACCCATTTCCTTTCTATCTTTTCCTCTCCCCCCCACCCCTTCAAAAGTAGTGTAAATCCATATCAAGAACCTGGAAATCTCAGCCAAAAGCCTCTAAGAAGACACATCTTCACAATCTCTCTCGGCTACCTACATTGTGCAACAGTTGACCTCTGCATGGGCCCTCTCTGGACCGCCTCTCCGGTTCCAAAGCTTGACTAAATCTTGTAACGTAGACAGCTGACGGTGTGTGTGCGCAAGAAACCATGAATTGGACTCCCACTGTGGGATCTGTGAACTCAAAAGACAACTAGACTGAACTCAAACACGGGATCACTGCCACTCTATACTGATGGACCGGTCTTGGAAGTGCATAGCCAAGTAGCAGAGCGGGTGCACAGCCAGGGACGACCTTGACACAGAGGCAACAGGCTTCTCCGCCCCAGAGAGGTGTCCCAGTTTTCAACTGAGTGCAAACTGATAATACAACCAGAGATCACAAGGACGTCTTCTCGAGGCACAGGAGAGACCGACGCGCAGTAACAACTCTAGCAGGTGCTCCAATCAAGCACGGTCCCCGGTTTTCCAGGGGGACTGGTGGGCACGGACCCAGGCCGGGCTCGCCTCCCGCTCCCGTTCCCCTCGTCAAAAGAGGACGAGGGCGGGAAGCGCGGTCGGCCCATGCAACACGCGCTCCGAGTTCGTCAAAGTTTGGGGCGGCGGCTGCACCCCACGCCGAGTTCGGTACCGACCACCCCTCCCGGTCCAAGAGCGCCCCAGAAAAGCGGGACTCCGGTGTGCCTTCCAGAGCGCGCGCCCACATTCCAGGCATCCGCTCCGCTATGTTCTGGCCGCAGCATGAGGATGCCGACTCCCGCGGCCCCTCTCGGACCTCTTCGGCCCCGCTCGGCCCTCTTCGGCATCCCTCGGCCCCGCTCGGTTCTCCTCCCCTCAGCTCCTAGCCCCACGCCCTACTCACCTGGGGAGTGGGAGGCTCCGCTCTCCGCGCGTTGAGTCCGCGATGTAGACGCCGGGAGCCTATTGCAAAACGATCCGGGTGGGCTCCCCAGTCGCGCGTCTCTCGGCCGCTCTTTGTGTCTGGCGCCCGCCGCGCTCCCTTGGGCTCCCAAGGCCGCCGGGCACCGCCCCCTCGTTCTCGCGGGGCCTCCCCAGGGAAGGGGAGGGGCGGTGTCAGAGGGCGGAGCCTTAGGGGCGGGGCAAGGAAGCAGGCGGAGCTGGACCAAGGGGCCTAGTTGGTCAGGAAGAAGAGGATGCAGTAAAAAGGCTAGCCTGTGGGAGATAGGGTGTCATAAAAAACAAGTTATCTAAGTCCTTTCAGGTGGAGAATTCTACAGAGTGGAAGGCAGCCAGGGTCCTGTAAAAAGCCCATTCCATACTCAGATCAGCCATACTTTGGCTGTTTCCTTTTTCATGTGTCATAACTTGTCCCAGCCAGTGATGGACTGGACAGCTATGCACACCCTGTGGCAGTGGTGTAGCTGTGGGACATATAGCCAGGGCCCTGATTCCCTCTAGATTGTAAATATGAGGTTCCCAATTGTGCTATGCCATAGTTGCTACTGTGAAGAATGTGTTTTATTGGGACTGGGGAGATGACTTGGGGCATAAGAACACTTGCCTTGCAAGCCTGATGATCTGAGTTCAATCCCCAAACCCATGAAAAGGTGATAGGAGATGCTGGAGAGTTGGCTCAGCAGTGAAGAACACTGGCTGGTCTTCCTGAGGACCCAAGTTCAATTCCCAGTACCCACATGGCAGCTTACAACCATCTGTAATTCCAGTTCCAAGGGATCCAATGCCCTCTTCTGGGCTCCTCAGTCACCAGGCGTCCATGTGGTGCATAGACATACATGCAGGCAAAACACCCATCGACTCCACAGAGCTTTCTTCAGAACACACACACATGCAAGCATCATGCACACACACATTCACACAATATTAAAGCTTTTAAAATATTTTAAAAAGACTATACGTTCTCTCTCCTTACACTCTGGGTTTTCATGTACCGTTAGAGAACAAGCTTGGTATTAGTGAGAATCACCATGCCATTTACTGAATGTTGGACTTTTTGCCATCCAGTTATATGGTCTTTAGGATCTTCACTTCATTCATCTGTGAAGTGAAAATGCAAAAAATACCCATTGTAGGGAGATGAACTAAATGATCTATCGGTCAAGACAGCAACCAAAATTAGCCATCACAGCAGTGACTCCTAGCCAGAGAGAAACAAGGTATGTTGCTCCACTTTCCCTGTCTACAGCAAATAGTTGAGATAAAACCTATGAAGAAAAAGGGTTTGTTTGGGCTTTCAATTTTAGAGGTTTTAGTTCACACCACATCAAAGCTGGGATGGGGGTAGCAGCAGAATCCTTTCAGGGCACCTTCTCAATGACCAGAAGATTTGGTGCTAGGATCTATTGCTTCAACAGTACCACAGACTAGAACCAAGCCAGTAATATGTGGGAAACATACTTGCTCCAACTCTCATGTGAGGCGAATTAGGCCCTCCATATGACAATTTAAAATTTAAAAATACCAATGCCTGAATCGCCCTCTGGAGATTTGCTCAGGAAAGAACCTGATTCAATCTTGTCTCTCTTTCTTATACTCTTTAGTCTAATCCACACATCCAAACCGCATCACATCCTGGTGGGTCTTCTTTTTGTGAACATTTTGTTTGTTTGATTTCTAAAGGTGATTTAATCAATTTAGTCAGGGAGCATGGGGAGGCACATGTGTTTCATGGAGTTACAACATCTATGTCAAGCTAAGACATCGCACAGGCCCCAGAAGGTAGTATGTTTTAAACAATAAATTCCTTCCTATTTCTTCTTTTAACACAAATGGTAGAACACATGCTCCCAAGCCATCACTAAAGGAGTGGCATTCAGACTAGGCTCTGAGACTACCTGACTTCCCACATAAAGACAGTTGCTTTTCCCGATAGAGATATACATTTTTCCCCTTCAAATCTCTCTGACAGGCAGATGACACTTACCTTCCCAACAAGAAAAGTTGCATTGTCATGGGACAAAATGGGATCCCCTTTCATTTGTGGATATAATGTGTCATTTTAAAGCCAAGGATCTAGGAAACAAGGCTTCTGCCCCAGAGACTATGGGTTTAGCAGCCCACGCTGGTACCTTATCTATGCTTGCTCAGCAAATGCTGAGCAACTGGGCGGCTCACCACTCTAGCATGGCTGACTCATATTCGTTTTAAAATTATCAGTTGTCTGTGTGGGGGCCACAGCTCTCCCTTCATTTTACATGGTTGTTTTGGCAGTAATTCAGGAAAGTCTTGAACTAATATTGCTATTTTCTTTTCTTTTGTCTTTTTATTTAATTTTAATTAATTTATTAATTTACTTATTTATTTTGGTGCTGAGCATGAACTTACAGCCTTCAGCTGGCTGAACATGTGCTCTAACTGTTCTACATCTCCAGTCTTAACATTGCATTCTCAAGATATGATAAAATGAGAAGCACTAACAGAATTTCTTTCTGGTCCTCAGACCATATCTTCTTTGAATTTTGTCTTTTTGTTCCTGACTGAACCAGAGGAGGAAATGACAGAACCACTGCAAAGGTTTCATGGTGTTCTTGAGCAATCTGTCGTTTTAAAAAATCTCTTTCTTCACCATTTGATATGAGTGATGTTTGGTTCGGGTGTCGGAAATTGAACCCAGGGCCATGTGCATGATAAGTATGTGCTCTATCACTGAGATTCACTCCCAGCTGATAATGACTTTAGGACTTCCTGCCTAGATTTTCTCCTCCCTCCTCTGTCCTTCTCTTCCTTCCTCCCTTTATCTACATCTACACCCAGCCTTCTTGCCCAGTATTTTTGATATCAGTTGGCTTGTGCTGTGTGATTTCTTCCTGCTTCCCTCGTTCCTCTTCTCCTCTCCCTTTTCCTCCTTTTGTGAGATGTGGTCTTTCTACATGGGCCAGGCTGGTCTGGAACTTGGCAATCCTCCTGTCTCAACCTTCCAAATATCAGGATTATAGGTAATGCCACCATACTCTCCTTCCTTCCTTCCTTCCTTCCTTCTTTCTTTCTTTCTTTCTTTCTTTCTTTCTTTCTTTCTTTCTTTTCGTTTTTGGTAGTCTAATAGCTGGAGGACATGGCATGGGGGGGATGAAATGGAGCGACAGTTCATCTAAGATGCTGCCTTAGTCCAGTTTTTGTTACTATAAAAATACTTGCAGTTTGGTAATTATAAAGAGAAGAGTTTAATTGCGCTCACAGTTTCAAATGCTGCTGATCTAAGATTAAGTGCTCCCAACTAGGGTTGGCCATGCTTTTTCATATACTTGGTGTCAAACTCTTTTTTTAATGGTGAAAAAAGATGTGTAGTTAAAATTAGCCAGCTGGACTCACTTTAGATGATCCCAGTTTTGTTGAAAACATACAAAGCTGGCAGAACATTTGTTGGCAACGTCCAAAGCATCATATCCAGAAGCTATCGGAACATTTGCTTTCTTCTCGTCATCAGCCCTTTCAGGGTATCAACTTTAGTAACAACATTGTTGTAAGAGTTTCTCCACTGCCTGTTTCATCTGGAGCTTGTTACCTTCTCTCTACAATTGACACAAATGTGTTACCATCTATCTTCATGGCTCTGTGATCAGGGAGAATTTGATTTTCCCACAGTGGTCAAGCTAGTTTCTCCTGGAGACACTCATGAAAGGGTATTTGGGCCTCATCTGAAGGCACAGGGTCTTGAACCTCTGAAGGTGAGTGACCTGTAGATCTTCTTGTGACGGGGGATGCCTTTCAGCACTGTCTACCTAACTTTCAGTTCCTTCACTTGGGAGGGGCAAGAACTTCCTTCTTCACTTTCATCGACCTTTTGGTGAAAAGGCTTTCTTTCTTTCTTTCTTTCTTTCTTTCTTTCTTTCTTTCTTTCTTTCTTTCTTTCTTTCTTTCTTTCTTTTGGTTTTTCAAGACAGGGCTTCTCTAGCTTTGGAGCCTGTCCTGGAACTAGCTCTTGTAGATCAGGCTGGCCTCAAACTCACAGGGATCCTCCTGCCTCTGCCTCCTGAGTGCTAAGATTAAAGGCGTGTGCCACCACCACCCGGAGGTGAAAAGGGTTTCTGATCTCAACTTACTCTTGCTAGAACTAACCAGGAACCCACAAGAACAATATCACAATCTTCTGAGGGCAGTGGCCACAGTAATCTAACCACCTTAAACTAGTTCCTTCCTTTTTAAAAATTATTTTTCTTTGGCTTTGTTTTTTTTTTTAACACGAGCTTAGCTATATGGCCCAGGTTGGCCTGAGAATTGGAATTCTCTAGCCTCAGCTATTTAAATACTGGGATTTCAAGCATGGAATTCTATGCACAGCCTACCACTGTAGGCAGAGGCTACTTGTTTGTTCCTGGCCAAAAATAATCACACAGAAACTGTATTAATTAAAACACTGCTTGACCAATCACTTAAGCGTATTGCAAGCTAGCTTGTATATCTTAAATTAACCCATTTCTATTATTTTATATTTTATCACGAGGCTTGTGGTTTACTGGTTATTATCTAGCAGGAAGGCATCTTTCTCCTTCAGCACCTACATGGCATCTCCCTGACTCCACCTACTGTCTCTCTATATCTCTGTTTGGATTTCCTGCCTGGCTTTTCCTGCCTGGCTTTACTCTGTTAAGCCATTGGCCAAAAGCAACTTCTTTACTAACAAATAGCAATAAAACATATTCACAGCATACAGAGGGGAATCCCACATCACCTTTCCTTTTCTGTCTAAATAAAAAGGAAGATTGAAGATGGATGCTATAAGGTAATCCCACACTAGCTTAGAATTGGGTACAATAAAGGGTTGTTTATTTAGGAGTAGACTCACAGATCACAGTCCTCTGCATGAACAGGGAACAGGAACTGAATCCAGCAGCCAGGAGAGCAGGCACGCAAGCTTTATGGCTGCATTTATAGTATAAAAGACCATGCCCAAGTGGGCTGGTATCTTAAAGGCTATTGGCTGAAGGAGTTCCCACAGCACCTCCCCTTTTTGTCTAAATAAGAGAGTTCTAAGCCTAATACAAAACTATATGCAATAAGAGCAAATATCAAGTATAAAAATTAGAGTTATAACCAACATAAACAATATCAAGCAAGAAACATATGCTAAATGTTTCAATAATTATCCTATCCTAAGGAGTCTAAGTCTTGTATTAGAAATAGCTTGGCCAAGTCATGAGAGGAGAGTAACTATGACTATCTAGTCTTCAACCCCATCGAAGACCTGAGAAGAGAAATAATATTACTTGAGAAATCAGGAAGTGCAATCAAGCAACTTCCAAAATATTCAATAAATGACATAGTCAACTGGCTGCCTGGGAAATCACCAAGTCTCATTTGCAATGTTGGAGCAACCAACTTTGGCTAAGGCCTAGAGTAACTGACAGAGCATTTTCAGAGGCAGGAAAATTTTCAAAACCATCTTAGACTGTTTGGCAAGGTTTGACAGTCTTTTTTTTTTTTTTGGATCTTGCTTGTCTTGTTTGGATACTGTGCATTTTGACAGTGATCAAGGCAAGAGTAGTTTCTTGCCCAAAGTCCAGTTTTGCCAAGAAGAAATCAAGCTCCAGAAGAGTCCCTGCGCCTGAACTGAAGAGATACATCCGGAGCGGTCCTTGGCCCAGCAAGAGTCCCTGCTCCTGTACTGAGGAGATCCATCCAGAGCGGTAAGTGTGTGCCCGCCCGGCTGGACGGTCCCAGGAACGGAGTACAGGCCCCCTCCATTTCCCTAAACGTTTCTAGCCATTCAGTGGGGTGTTTGCTAACTGGAGCAGGAGCTTATGCTGACTTGGCCAATCAAATTGTGCTCAATCCTGCCGTATATCTCCAAATGGCGGCTGCAGCTACCAAAGCATGGAAAGCCCTGCCAAACAAGGCTGCGGGGGATCAGCTGTCAAAAGTTTTACAAGGGTCTTCAGAACCATTTCAAGACTATGTGGATAGGCTATTGCAGTTGGCAAGGATAGTGTTTGGTGATGTGACCACAGCTATGCCCATAGTTAAGCAGCTGGCATTTAAGAATGCAAACAAATACAGTAAGGAAGCCTTGCGGCCACATAAGGCAAAAAGTTTAAATGAATACATCCGGATCTGCCGGGATATTGATGGGCACTTCATTCAGGGCCAGGTGATTGCCGCTGCCATCAGGCCTGGGCGAGGACCCTGAACAACTGGGGATAAAACCTGCTTTAACTGTGGTGCCCCTGGACATTTTAAAAAAACAAGAGAGAAAGAGAGAGAGAGAGAGAGAGAGAGAGAGAGAAGAGAAAAAAAGAAAAAAACCCACAGCTCCCTCAGGGAGCTACCGCCAGACCAGGAAAGTTCCCACAATTTAAAGGGGGTGGGGCATTGGGCAGATGATGTTACACACCTGCCTGCCGCAGGGAAACTTAAGTTTCCATGTATCAGTAGACACATTTTCAGGAGTAATTTTCACATCCTTGCATTCGGGAGAACGAACAAAAGATGTCATTACACACTGCCTATCTGCTTTTGCCTATATGGGCAAACCTGAGGTTATTAAGACAGATAATGGCCCAGCATATATCAGCAACCCATATAACCCAATGGGTCAAGCAATTGTGGAAAGATCCAATCAGACCCTCAATCAATATTCTCCCCAGCAACTCAATTATCCACCATTCTCTTTATTTTGAATTTTTTGACTGTGGATGCTGAAGGGCACTCTCCTATGGAGTGCCATACACAAGCTAGGGCTCAGAGCCTAGGATGGGTTCATTGGAAAGATTTGCAAACAGGAAGATGGATGGAACCAACCCCCTTGTTGGCAAAGGTGAGGGGGGCTGTATGTGTTTTTCCTCCAGGAGTTGATAAACCAATTTGTGTGCCAGAGCGGTGCATAATGCTGGTGACCCAGGATGAAGACCATGACGCTCCTTCTGCTTCAGGTGATGACTCTGGTAACAACAGAATCACGGGTGATGGGGAGTCTGGTGAGAAACCCCCCACTTTCAATGTCAGTTAGTAAAAATAGCCCCCTCTTTCCCTCACTTTTTGCTAACCTGTCATTGGTGAAGGGGTCCTCCTTTCATCATGGATGTTTATTATTGCATAATGCTTCTACTGCAGACTTTACTAATAATCATACTCATAGTAGAGTGATAGGATTTAGAAATATACTGCATCTCATCCTGAAAGAGGATTTGACCTATGGTCCCAAGCCTGCTCCTCAGTGTTAGGATGCTGATAGAGATTTTAATCTCCACCCCACAGTTATGTGAGGAGAATGTATCACTCAAGAGCCTGATTTGTTATACTTCTGGACGCAATATGACTATTCGATCCTCTGCTTGTGTTCTTGCCCCATTTTTCTTTGTATTGTGGAATGGCACTTTGGGGGATGATATTCTTAATTGTTCTTCCAGGATCTGCAAGCTGAGTAATTGCTGGAACGGATCTGATGGAGCTTTGATTGTTTGAGTGCCTGCTGTGATTCCTCTGCCAGTGCTGGTGTCTCAAGAACATCAGGAGATCATCTTTTATCGACAGTGGCGAGACTTTGGGATAACAGCTGCTATTGTTGCTGCTATTGCTGTCACTGACACTGTGGCTACGGTTGCTGGAGTTGCCATTTCGCAGACAGCTGTGACTGCAGAGACTGTGGATCAGCTGTCTGGAAGGGTTAGCGAGTCCCTGCAGACACAGAGAGCTCTGGACTCTCATACTGAACTTGAACTTTTGAATTTGGATTGACGGACTGCACTTTTGCAAGAGTGGGTGGATTCCCTTTGGCTCTGCAACAAATGTCTTGCACGTTACACCTGCTAATGTTGTACAGTTGGATGCATGTTTGGATGGCCCTTGGAATTCCTCTCTTTTGAATTTTACCCTGCAGACAGCTCATCATATTGTTTGTATTAATAGCACATGGGTCCCTGCTGTTTCTGGATCCAGTCAGTGGAATGCCATGGCCCAGCTTGGGTGCTGGGTCCAGCAATTGTCTGGAATGCTCTCACTTGCACTGATATTGCTATTGGGGTTATCTGTTTTTGGATTCTCTGCTGCTTTATGTGGCAATCCTACATACAGCACACTGTCACTTGACAAGTGTTGCTTGGGCTGTCTTACAGTAATCAGGAAGCCCCAAGTCTGGCTGCAGATGCTGCAGAAGTCATGAGGGATCCCTACCACGGGCAACTGTCCTGGTATAGAGATCTCACCTAAGACAGTGATTAAGGCCTCCTGTAGACAGGTAAGAGCCTCTATCCAGGGGAGTCCTAAGACAGGGGCTCTCACCTTTTAAAATAAAAAGGGGGGAATTGTTGGGTCCTTGAGGACAGGCCTTCGTACTCCTACTTGATCTGTTTTGCACTCTTCTGGTTGGTTGAAAACAGGAACAAAAACAGGAACAATCTGTTGTTTTCAGCAATGTTTCTAAGGATGTTTACCCCTAAGCCATGTGAGTTGCAGTGATGAGCTTCCTGCTTTTCCTGGCTCAGCCTCCCCTGCTGAGGGCCATATATACTGTGTGAGAAAGTGGAATAAAGGCTTGTCTGCAGAACCTGAAGTTGTGTTGTGTGTTAATCCCCACATCCTTCGCTCAGAAGAACTACAGTTGCCATGCGTGGCACAGCATTACCACACTTGGGAATATACCCAAGAGATGCCCAATCATACTACAAAAGCATTTGTTCAACTATGCTCATAGCAGCATTATTTGTAATAGCCAGAACCTGGAAACAACCTAGATGCCCCTCAATGGAAGAATGGAAAAAGAAAGTATACTTTCATTAGAGTACTACTCAGTGGTAAAAAACAATGACATCTTGAATTTTGCATGCAGATGGAGGGAAATAGAAAACACTACCCTGAATGAGACAACCCAGACCCAAAAAGATGAATATGGTGTGTACTCACTCATTACTGGACTCTAGCCATAAACAAAGGACGTTGAGCCTATAGTTCACAAGTCTAGAGAAGCCAAATAACAAGGTGAACCCAAAGAAAAACATATATAGATCCTCCTGGAAATTGGAAACAGACAAGATCACCGGGCAAAAGTTGGGAGCACAGGGGTGGGGGTAGGGGAGGAGTAGGGGTAGAAAAAGGGGAGAGGGGGAGAGAGAAGGGAGAAAGGAAGGATTGGGGAGAGCTTGGGCGAATGGGTGGGTTGAGATGGAGGAAGGGAGGATATAGGAACAGGGAAAAAGATATCTACATTAAGGGATCCATTTTAGGGTTGGCAAGAGACTTGGCTCTAGAGGGGATCCCAGGTGTCCATGGGGATGTTCCCCAGCTAGGTCCTTGGGCAGCAGAGGAGAGGGTGCTTGAACTGGCCTTGCCCCATAATCACACTGATGATTATCTCGAATATCACCATAGAATCTTCATCCGGTGATGGATGGAGATAGAGATAGAGACCCATATCAGAGCACTGGACTGAGCTCCCAAGGTCCAGTTGAAGAGCAGAAGGAAGGAGAAGATGAGCAAGAAAGTCATGACTGCAAGGGGTTGGTCCACCCACTGAGATGGTGTGCCTGATCTAATGGGAGCTCACCAAATCCAGCTAGACTGGTACTGAATGAGCATGTGAACAAACCAGACATCTCTCTGAATGTGGCTGACAATGGGGGCTGACTGAGAAGCCATTGATAATGGCACTGGGATTTGTTTCTACTGCATGTACTGGCTTTTTGGGACCCTAGTCTATTTGGACGCACACCTTCCTAGGCCTGGATGGAGTGGGAAGGGCCTTGGACTTCCCACAGGGCAGGGTAACCTGCCCTATCTTAAGGCTGGAGGGGGAGGGGGGAGGGATAGTGGGGGAGTGGGAGGGGAATGGGAGGAGGTGAGGAAGTAGAAATTTTTGAATGGAAAAAAAATAGGAATAAAGTCTAATAGTTGAACAAAGAAAGAAAGAAAGAAAGAAAGAAAGAAAGAAAGAAAGAAAGAAAGAAAGAAAGAAAGAAAGGAAGGAAGAAAACAAGCTCCAAGTGGAGTGTCTTCATTGCTCAACATTCTTTCAGGAATAGATTCCTGCCACGAGGAATTGTGTCTCACATCAACAGAACACTAATTTATTTAAATGCCATATTCTACATAGAATATTAAACGATCTTTAAACAACTGAGCAGCAAATGAGGACAATGACCTCAAAATGAGAGCAATGTATAAGTATCTTGATCAAAGATAGAAATCTATAGTGCAATATGATAAAGATATCCTGAAATTGTATCAACACACAGAATGTCTGAAGCAGGGGTAAAAGCATGCATTCACACAATATAATAAAAGAACTTTGCCTAGGCGTACAAATATTGTAAACAGAAATATGAGCATATTCAATATAATTTGAATTTGTATCAATATACAAGAATCTACACCAATGTAAATTGCCTATAAATAATAGCTCACAAGTATTCACTCTAATATTCACTATTATTATTAGTGTGAGTAAACTCACACTAATCTACCTATTATCAGATCCAATTTTCCTCTTTTTGAGTATAATTAAACATAGTGATATAACAAAATTACATGTAACATATAATTACATATAAAAATTACATATAACAAAACAGTTATCAAGAAAGAATTATAGTTACAATATTTAGTCAATATACATTTGGAAAATTAAGGAACTTACTCTATCATCTATCCTATTATTGTGAGTCTAAAGTTTTATATCTAATCTATCTTTCATAATTATATCTATCTTTCTTCAACTCCATCAAAGACTTCAGAAGAATATATTACCTAAGTAAATAGGAAGTGCATTGTAAGCAACTTCCAAAACTCTAGAATTGACAGAGACATCTTGCTACCTGGACAGACACCCAAAGTTCTTCTGTAACATTGGGGTATCCATCTTCAGCCTACAGGACCATAGTATCTGGCAGACATTTCCATGAAGCAGGAAATTTGAAGAACTCTTATGCTTTGTACTGGCAAAGTTCATCAGTTGCTTTCTTTTGTGTCCTGGAAAATGTCTGTCAGCTCTCTCATGAAGAAGGAACCCTGAAGGACTGTCTCACCTTCTTTAGGCAACTTCAGCAGTTATTTTTCTGTGGTTTCTGCATGTCTAGTTCAGCATAACTGGACAGCATAACATCAAGCAGTCCAGGCAAGAGCAATTTCTTTCCTAAATGGCTAACAAACCCCATAAGGAGCCTCTTCAACGCCCATCATCATCTTGAAGTAGATTGGTGCTGCCAGGAGCAGATGTGTCGCATTGTGATGAAAAGTCCTAAGTTCTTAAAACATGTAAATGCCACATTCTATTAGTCTTTGAAAGTTTTGAAGAATACCTATCCATCTGAAATATATCTCTGTACATCTAGAAAACCTAATTAACTTGACTACAAGCTTGACTATTAGAGATGACTATGTATTAACCTGTATTTCTTAATTATACATTACATTTTTAAATGAGCTGTACAAACACAATATCTTAATCACATCAGAAATACATATAACCAAATTGACCTTAAGTTAGTAGCAATAGACTAAGATCCATATCAATGCAAAGTATTGATCTCTATTATCATATCCCCCTTTAAGTGAAAGCACACATTTGTAAACAGTATTTGGGAATTTGGGCATAGTTCTCTCCAAACTACTTCCTGCTTTTTGTTGGGCAAAGTAATTTTGGGGTTTGCAGAGACCTCTCAGGGGGTCTTGTTCCATCAAATCACATTAGTCTGGAAGGAATTCATAGGTTCTCATCTTCTGTGGAAACAAAGGAAGAACCTCTTTTCCAAAATGATACATCCTTAGACTCAAATTTTGAAGTCAAGGTACCTTTAAAATATATATGTTGGTTTAGCTTAGCAGCCCATACAATGAAATGTTTCTCTGTACTTAGCTCATTTATAGTCCAAAAGTTCAAAGAAAACACAATTATACATAATCTAGACTCTCTGTGTATTTTCCATCTTTATGTGACTTATTTTTCTTTATTCCTTTAATCTATGGCTATCTGTACTCTGTCTCTTTAAAGATTTTGTTGTATTTTTAAAAATTATTTACTTCTTTTTGTAATTCTCTATACTCTTTTTCTTCTCTCTCCCAAGCCTACATACACTTTTCTAACACTGTGACCCATTTAGCGGTCATTTCCATCTGGATTTGTCCTTATTGCATGCATATCTGTAATTACTATTATTATTATTATTATTATTATTATTATTATTATTATTATTATCATTCAGGAGCACTTTTTCTTTCTTTTAAATGTTAAGTGGGCAGGCTAGGACCAACTCTGTAACCCTGCCTGTTGGCTCCACCCAATATGGCGGAGGCATGTTCATTGCCTCTGAGATCCATGCACACTGCCCCAGCTCCAGGGTCACAGCAGGTCTATGTCACCATTAAGCAATAAGTAACACGCTGCTCACAGACCCCATTTAAGTGCTCGGCTTCCTGAAAGGGTCAGAACTGTTCTACCAGTACAAACCAGGAAGTTGAATCTTAAGGAAGCCCTGCATATTTTTTGCTGCTAACACTGAGTCAGGAAGACTTCTCTTAAAGGAGCCGCGGCGCCTCTGCTTGCCACCAGCAAACAGAGCACATCCGGAAAAAAAAAAAGCAGCTACCGAAGCTGCACTTAACTCTGTTCTTTTGTGTCTAGAATTCCTTCCCAAGCTCTCCCAGGTTTTATGTGGATGCAGTTGCCCCATGTTGGCACACCATTTTGTAGGCAGCGGAGGCACTTGTTTGTTTCCTGGCTGCCCCAACCCAAAATAATCACACAGAAACTGTATTAATTAAAACACTGCTTGGCCAATCACTTAAGTGTATTGCAAGCTAGCTCATATATCTTAAATTAACCCATTTCTATTATTTTATATTTTACCATGAGGCTCATGGTTTACCAGTAAGGATCCAGCGGGCTGGTGTCTTTCTCCTTCATTGGCTACACAGTGTCTTCCTGACTCTGCCTACTCTCTCTCTCTTTCTCTCTGCAACTCTGTTCAGATTTCCTGCCTGGTTTTATTCTGTTAAGCCATTGGCTTACAGCAGCTTCTTTATTAACCAATGGCAATAAAACACATTCACAGCATACATAAGGGAATCCCATATTATCCCATCTCTAAATACCACTAAATCAGTAATAAATACCATCAAATCAGTAATAAAGGAAGCCTCTGGCCTATGAAGCTTTGGAACAACCCCATGTTCAAACTGTATTAGAAGTGTACTTCTCACAAGAAAATGACTTGATTAACTTAGGTTTGAGAAGTGACCAGTCTCAGTTTTTATCAGAGAGGGCCGGGCCATCCCCAAAGGGACATGCTGAGGCTTCAGCAACAAACTGCATCCAAACAACCGCAGGTTTATTGTATCCAGCTTAGAGTATATTAGAGTGCACATTATTAGTGTATTTCCAAAGCATAGGAGTGGGATTAAGCATCAACAAATTGAAAAATAAGGTAGGGATGTAGCTCAGTTGGTAGACCGCATGCCTAGCAGGCACAAAACTCTGTGTTTAACTCCCAATAATGCATAAGCCAGGCGTGGGGGCTCATACCTATAATCCCAGTACTTGGGTGGTGTAGTCAGGAGGATCAGAAGTTCAGTCACCTTGGCTACACAAAAAGTTCAAGACTAACCTTGGATACCAGGCAGGATAGAGAAAGGAATACAGAGAGGGGTAATTAATGTTAAAGACCTTTTGAAAAAGTCTTATGGAAACTTACCACAGCAGAAACATACTAAAACACACATATATAGATATATAAAGTGAGTTTAAATTGAGTTACCCTATAATAGGGAGAATAGACACCACAGGCTAGCAAATAAAAATCTAGTGCCAAGAATCTTTTGGAGATGCGAGCCAGTTCAGTCCCATAAACCCTCAAACATCACAGGCTGTTACCATGACTCTTGGTAACCCTCCAGAACTTGATGGTAATACCTTGTTGCTGAAGACACCACATACCTGAGTCATAGAACATGAAAAAAAAATCAAGCTTCCTTGACTAGCTTTCACAGTGCCAGAAGGTTCTATGCATACTACTGGAGGAGAAAAGAAATCATCAATCTTACCCAGTTTTGAGTCCTGTATGTTATAGAAATGAGTGGCCTGGCAAGACATGTCCACTGGTGAAATAGATGCACAGACATTAGAGGAGTAACCAATACTTTCTGGTTGGATTTACGGCCCGGACCCCAAGATATCTGGCACCACATCATCATTAAGAACCTGTGGCAAGACAGATCACAGGACCTAGGGAACAATCCACTATTTTTTTTTCTGAGACGGGGCTTCTTTATGTAGCTCTGGCTGTCCTGGAACTCTCTCTGTAGACCAGTCTGGCCCCAAACTCATAGCGATCCGCCTGCCTCTGCCTCCCGAGTACTGGATTAAAGGTGTGTGCCACCATGCCCAACAAACCCACTACTATTAACCAAGTCATGATTTATTTCTATGCCCATAGACTAGAGCATCTCTCCACTTTATCAAAAGAGTGTCTTGAAAGTGGGTGGCAATAGATAGAGACCCACAACTGGCCAAGATGCAGAGAATAAGAGGCTTTGGAGTGATGAGCCCTACATGGGGCATCTATCACACCTGCTCCTCCCAAGGCTCAGGGATTGCTGCAGAAGAGGAACAGAGAGCCAGAGGCGGTGGCTGACTACAGTGACACAGTATTCTCTGGACACAACAGGCTAACTGTACATATGAACCCAAGCCAGACAAAACCTGAGCATGAAGAGGGGAGGTGGTCCCAAAGCCCTATTCCTAGCTGAGGAGTTACTGGCAATGGATAGCTCCTGAGAGTGGGAGGCTCTGTTTTCTTAAAGGGTGTGGCCCCTGGTGGATTGATCATGCTCCAGGAGATGACCCCACACCCAAGAGTATTTGGTAGCACAAATTGGAATTGATGTGTTAAAAAAAAAAAAGACCTGAGGTTAGATGGGCAGGGAAGTATGGGGGAGATCTGGGAAGAGCTGGGAGAGAGAGAGTCAATATGGTACAAACATAGTGTATGAAATTCTCAAAGAACTAATTAAATATCATTTAGTAATAAATAAAAGAATCAATAAATAGTGAATGAAGTAATTCAGTAACAAATAAAAGAATCAACAGATAGTGCATTAACACATTTTTTGTTAGTATTTTTGTTGGTTTGTCTGCTTTGAAACAACGTCTCATTCTGTGTTCTACACTGGCCACAAATTCATGATCCTCTGCTCTGCTTCCCAGCCTGTGTGCCGCCACAGTTGGATAATACAGAGTCTTTATTCAGAATGACTGCAAAATGAGAAAGTGAATACTAGGGCAATGAATCCTCTCCAGCACAACAGTATGTGAATGTTCAGGTCTCTTACCTTAGGCTTCATATTCATTAAATGAATTTCCCTTGGGTTGCTAAATCCATCTGCTCCAGTGTCTCTCTCGTGCAGCAGCTGTCCTGAATCAATCACACAACTCAGACTGTCTGCAGAACTGAGCTTTCTTCCCTCAAGTGACCTACTTTGCAGATATGGGAATTGTTCTGCACACTTCCAAAGACCAATTGGAGAATCTGAACCTGACTGGTAGAAGCCATGTGAGCCAAATAATGAAGATAGGGAAGGAAATGTTGGGCTCATAATGCCAGTGATAGACTTAGCAGTAAAACTGATCAGGAAGTAACCAGATGTGACATTTTAGCTGGGGAAGGATCCAGAAAGGGAGCTATAACTGGCTTATAGAACCACGCATGGGAGGCTAGAGAGTTGTCGCACTGGTTAACACACTTGTAATTGTTTTTCACTTTTATGTTTACTATTTGGGGATCTTTTCTCTTTGTTCCTTTGTCCTTTGGGGTGTCCACCACCCAACTCCCAAATAAATCACATGGAGGCTTATACTTTCTTATAAATGTCTGACCTTAGCTTGTTTTGTTTCTTGCCAGTTTTTTTTTTTTAAAAAAAAAAACTTAAATTATCCTTTTTCCTCTGGGTTTTTTCCTTTTCTTCTGTATATCTTACTTTCACTCTTACTCCATGGCTTGCTGTGTAGTTGGGTGGCTGACTCCTGACGTCCTCCTCTTCTTGTTCTCTTGCTCCTTCTTCTTCTCCCAGATTTCTCCTCCTTTTTATTCTCTTTGCCTGCCAGCCCCATTTCTTCTTTCTCCTGCCTCGCTATTGGCCAATCAGCTCTTTATTAGATCATTAGGCGTTTTAGATAGGCAAAGAATCACAGCTTCACAGAGTTAAACAAATGCAGCATAAACGAAAGCAACACACCTTAAAATAATATTCTACAACACATACTCTTCTTTCAGAGGACCCAAGTTCTGTTCCCAGCTATCATAAGGGGCAACTCATGACCACCTGTAACTCTGGCTCTAAGGAATCTGATGCCTGTTCTTTCTTTATATATATATTTAATTTATTCTGTATACATTATTCTCTGTATTCTGTCTGCATGTATGCCTGCAGACCAGAAGAGGGCACCAGATCTCATTACAGATGGTTGAGAGCCACCATGTAGTTGCTGGGAACTGAACTCAGGACCTTCAGAAGGGCAGGCAGTGCTCTTAACCACTGAGCCATCTCTCCAGCCCCCACCTGTTCTTTCTAAAAACTGGTTGAACTTCTTTCCCCATGGCCATTAATGGATCTGCATTTAAGACTGTGGGAGTCAACAGCACCAACCTTCATCCCGCATCCCCAAGGACATCATAGCCCTGTGGGCCTTCTCCTCCAGAAAATCTTGCATTGATGATTCAGGAGAGTGTACTTCATGCCAGTACACCAAGCTTCCCTTCCATTGATTTGAGTCTGTCCATCTTATTGGGTTGTATTCAGATATGCCCACGTAAAAAACTATCATTCATTCACTCGTGTGTGTGTGTGTGTGTGTGTGTGTGTGGTGTGTTAGCACATACACCACAACGTATGTGTAGAGGTCAGAGGAAATTTTAGAGGAATGTCAGTTCTCCCCTTCCACTGTGTGGGTCCCAAGGATTGAACTCAGGACTTCAGGCTTGGCTGACAAGGACCATCACCAGATAAGCTATCTCACTAGGCCCAGCTCTGTCCATTTCGGAAATGATACTGTGAGCACCTGCAACATCCCATCCATTGAGTAAACTATCCTACTGTTTTGTCTTGCTCTGTTAAGTCCTATGCTGCTAAAGCCCCTCTGTTAGGCTTCACTTTTTCCCAACTAAACTGAAAGTCTCCACCATGAGGCAAAACTGTGTGCCACACCTCCCACAGCACCAAGCAGGAAGCCTGATAAACAGTCAGGGTCCATGTTTTATTTAACTCAGTGATAAATTATATGTGCTCTGGCAATGATTTCAATGACTGTGGCTTGGCAAAACAGTTTTTATGAAACAGACATTCTTTTCCTCGTGAAATTTCCATCGCCGTGGGATAAATGGAGTCAAGCAACCCTCAGAGAGCTGTGCTTTGACAGACAGCCACAGACACCACATTTTGTTTTTCATTTTTTGCTGTGCTGTCAGCTCACATTCATCTTCCACAGTTAGATAAGAGCAATCAGAACTGTGTGCTTTAAAACACAGAACTTTATTATTTGAAAGCAAGATTGGCCGGGTGTGGTAGCGCACACCTTCAATCTCAGCACTCAGGAGGCAGAGGCAGGTGGATCTCTGAGAGTGTAAGGTGGGCCTGATCTACATCGAGAATTCCATCACAGCGGGCAGTGGGGGGGGGTACATAATAGGCCTGGAATGTTCCTCAATTTGAGTTTGTCTGATGTTATCTGATGCTTAGACTAGTATTAAGGGCTTTGAGGAAGAACACAGAAAGACGTGCCTTTGTCATCACACGGTATCAGGTATCCCAAATCCATGGGATTTCTTGGAGACGTTTTGCTTTGTTGCTAGACTGGTCTTAAACATTCGAGTGTGCACAGGGCTGCTGGTGTGCACTGCTGCTACCACAGGTGTGGTCTAGCTACATGATGTTATTGGTGATGTTAGTCTTGACCGCTTGGCTCTCTTGGTTCAGGTGTTGACTGCTAGGTTTCTCCTCCACTATAGAATCTCAAGGTCGCTTTCCATATTCTATTCTTTGCTAGCAAATCCAGCCCACCCTCTAGGAGAGGATTAAATTCCTTCTCCTGGACAGGGAATTATTTACATATATTATTTAGTATTCTTTATAATGAAGGCCTATCTCTTATTCCCCATTCATTTATTTTTTTTAATCGTTTATGTCAGCATGGACGCCTATATACTTATTTTATACTCTTGATTAGAATCAAAGGCTGTTATTTCATAGTTCAAATTATTCTAGCTTTAGCCACTAGGGACCCATTCAAATTGCTGACTTGAGATACCCTCATTTTTTTCCCTTTAGGAGGGTGTTTCTTAATTTTTGGCATTTTCCAATGTTCTAGACTCATCATATTTTCCTTGTCTCAATACTAGCATCAGGCTATGTTTTTAAAAAGCCTTGATTTTTCATTGGAGAATCAGGTTTAGAAACAAAGATCAGAGTGAGTGTGGTTATTGAGATGACTATCATCTACGTACCAACCTATACTAACTATATACACATATGTTAAATAAATGAGCTCATACTGAAGCCTCCAATTTAAATGATACCATGGGCTTTTAATTAGGAATTCTTTGCAAAATTATACCTTAGTGTGTAAATTAATGGTTCTTATTGTATTTTTACATACATATCATTTTACCACTCATACTCAATCTCTCATTACTCTAATGTGTCTCTTCCTACTGTTCATCTTTCTTGCAAGTAATCCACGTTCCTTCACATCATATGTAAATATGTTTAAATGCAGATTCTGCATGAGAAAAACATGATATTTGCTTTCCTCATTCTCCTTAACCACTGAGCTATCTCTCCAGCTCATTACCCTTTCTTTTGCACTCTCCTCACTCCTTCAGGTTCCATTCTCTCCCCACCACAGTAGCCCTTCTATTCCCATGTCCTACATATATTATTAAAATTAAATCTGCATTGCACATATAAGACAAAACATCTCTGTCTGAGTCTGGCTTGTTTTGCTTAACATCATAATTTATAGCCCCATCCACTTTTCATTATTTAGGTCAGTTCCATCTTTGAATACCAAGAAAAAGAACTCATTTGGGCACATATCCGGGAGTGATATAGCTGGATCACACAATAGTTCTTAGTTTTTTTGTATGAGACCAGGTCTCACCTGAACTACCTATGAGACCAGGTTGGCTTCAAACTCACAGAAATACTCACGCCTCTCCCTCCCAAGTGCTGGGATTACAGGTGTGCACCGCCACATCCAGCTTTGTTTTCAGATCCTTGAGGAACCTCCATAGAGGCTGAACCCATTTAAATCCCTACCAACAGTGTAGAGAGATACCAACATGTATTATGTTTTCTTTCCTTTTTTCCTTTCTTTTAAAATATTTATTTATCTTTATTTTATTTTGAGACAGGGTCTCATACAGCACAAGCTGGCCTTGAACTTACTATGAGGCAAAGTATGACACTGAACTCTTGAACCTCCACTTCCACCGTGCCTGGCTTTGCTTGTTTTTTATTTTTATTTTTATTTTTTTTAATATAATTCCAACTACTATGAAATGTAGTCTCAACTGGCATTCCCCGACAGCTAAGAATGTTGTACTTTTCCCGCATATATTTACTGGCCGTTACTTTTTTCTTTAAAACTATCCAATTAATTTCCTCACTTATTGCTTGGATTCTTTTGTTTACTCACTACTTCCTCATATAGAAATGATTCCACTGCCAGATGCATCGTAGGCAGAGAATTTGCTTCCATCTTGTGAGCAGTCTCTTCACTCTGATGACTGCTTTCTTTGCTTTGAAGATTTTCAGTTTCATGCATTTCCATTTGTCAATTGTGTGTGCACACACCAGCGTACACACAAACCCATGCACATTTGAGGAAGCCTGAGGAAGACCTCAAGTGCCCTGTCCTCTCACTATCCACTTTGTTCTGAAAAATGTCATTGGATTTTTGAAAAGGATTGAAGTGAATCTGCAGATCACTTAGTATTGTAGCCATTTTCACAATGTTAATTTTGCTGATCCATGGGCACAAGGGTCTTCTCATTCTCTCAGGCATGTTCAGTCTTTGGACATTGCAACATGACATTATCATCTATGAAGTTCATGCTCGAGACCCTAACAATGAACTAAGAAATAATCACACACACACCCCTCATGTTTTAAGGACAAATTGTGTTGGGCCACATTCATAATTACCCTGACACACAACACAGCAAATGCACTTAACTGCTGACCACCTCTCTAGCCCCTCAAAGGACTTTTCTACATCAAGTATATAATCACACTAATTTATCCTTAAATCTAGTACATGCTGAGTTACATTTATTGATATGTTATGTTGAGCCACCTTGCATCCCTGAAATGAAGCCAAGTTGGTTACCGTGTAGGAGCTTTTCAAGCCTCTTTGCAACTAAACTTTGAGTATTTTTGTCTACTTTTATATAGAAATTAGTTTCTAAATTTTTTTTTAACCTGCTATGTTCTTTTATGTGGTTAGTTAGTTGGCATTTATTGAGTCTGTCTGTATTTCTGTTCTTGTTTGGTGTTTTGCTCTTAACAGCGCTTTGTTTCTTCTATCTGAATGGTACTGTGGATTGAGCCATTAAAAATAAACTTCTAGAGTCAGGTGGTGGTGGCACACACCTTTAATCCCAGCACTCGGGAGGCAGAGGCAGGAGGAGCTCTGTGAGTTCGAGGCCAGCCTGATGTACAGAGTGAGTTCCTGGACAGTGAGGGCTACACAGAGAAACCCTGTCTCAGAAAAAAAATAAGCTGCTGGGGCTGGAGAGATGGATCAGCAGTTAAAGAGCACTGGCTGATCTTCCAGAGGACCTGAGTTTGATTCCCAGCACCCACCAGGTGGCTCACAACTGTTAACTCCAGTTCCAGAGGATCTGATGTTCTCTTCTGGCTTCTGCTGGGACCAGGTATGCACATGGTGCACAGACACACATGCAGGCAAAACATCCATACAATTAAATTTTAAAAGTAACAAAAAAGGGTTGTTCCCTATGAAGATCCACAGATAAAACAGGAGATATCAAAAGCAACAGATAACAAGTCACAAAACAGAAAAGAAACAGGACAAAGCAAGCAAGAGTAGAGTGCGCTGGAAAAATTAAATATTACTTAGGATAAAGGTCGCAGTTGTAAATGAACAAAACAAAAGAGGGGCCAGGGTAAGGAGTAAAAGAAGGGACATGAAAAGTTAAATAAAGGAAAGTAAAACCGGGGAGTGGAGAACAATGTTCTCGAGGAAGGAAAGAGCATGAGATTTAAACTCCAACTGTCCGCTAACAAAGACGTGCACAGACAATGTAGATAAATAGATGATCAGAGGGGGCCAGGCGTGGTGGCGCATGCCTTGAATCTCAGCACTCAGGAGGCACGCAGGTGGATCCTTGAGCTCCAGGACAGACAGGGCTACAAAGAAAAACCGTGTCCTATAAATGTTTCTCTTCCTCTTTCTTCCTTTCCTTTTTCTTCTTTCACCCAGGTTTTATGAGAACTCATTATATATCCCAGGTTTGTCTCAAACTGTAGTGAGCCTCCTGCCTCAGGCTCCTGAGAGCTGGATTAAAGCTTTAAAAAATAAACTTGCCAGGCATAGTGGCATACTATAATCCTAGCAATCTGGAGGCAGAGGCAGGCAAATTTCTGTGACTTCCAGAATAGCAAAAGCTACACAGTGAGACCCTGTCTCAAAAATAAGTAAATTACTACCAAAAGAATAAAGAAAAAAAGGTGTAAGCCTTAGACACAAAAAGAAAAAGATTAAGTGTTGGAGAAATTTCTCCCTTGATCTTCTAAATTTGGGGTTTCTTAGGTAAGGGGAGGGCTGTGGGGAGACAATCTATCAGATGGCCCCTTAAGCTATCCTCTCTTTAGCAGAATCCCTTCTTTATATTAGGAGCCTCTGCTGGCCCTTAGTTTTGCAGTGTGTGGGTCAGGCAGGTTCTCCCAGTCTCCTCTGAATCCTCAATTTATGCACCCTAGGGTGGCTGCAACAGCCAGAGGGTGTCGAGGGTGTCTCCCAAGAGCACTGGGGATGGGGATGCAAATATCCCCAATACAGCACTGAAACCCATACAGAAAGACCAGTTCTTGTGCTTTTAGAGCCCATTCAGCATTACACATCATCCTGGGGGGAGGGGCTGCAGAAGTACATGCAGCGCCTTTAACAAACTCCTACTGCATACACAAACCCTCCCATGGATCCACAAAACTGTGCCATATACAGTCTCACCGAACACACACCCCCTGCACCCTTAGCCATGACACTAGAACTGCTCCTCACATTGGGTACCCAAAACTTCACTATGCATACGATTACACACACAGCCCTTGTCTCCACGGGCCACAAGGCTTTATTACACACAGCCCTTTTCCGAAATGATGATGGCAGCTCTCTTTACCCATTTTGGATCCCCTATCAGAGTCTGTGTTTGAAGGTCTAGTCATCCTGTGCAAATTCTACTTCTCTGTCTCTCATGCAGATCCCATTCCTCAAGCAGCCTAACATTACCTCTTTGGAGACAGTGACATCCTCCTAGCTGCTGAGGACTCCATGCACTGGTGCTGGGCTGAATTCACTCTCTCTGGAAATGGTCTCTTCCTTCTCTGTCCCCATCAAATATTTTGATTCCTTTAAACCAGCTTAGGAATTAGAACCTGCACAGTAGCTCTCCTTTGACCTCTGCATCTATACAATGCCTGCTTGCTTATGCACCAGAATATCCAGTCAACACTTTTTGGTACATACAGATGTCAAAGAAAATCAGAGTCCTTGGAGTTCTCAAAGCAGCTGGAAAGAGCATGTTTTTTTCCCAGAACTTCTCACACACTTTTTAAGAATATGAGTTGAGAAAGAAAATGACGCAAGGGACTTGATGGGAACATTTTCGTGCTGGGGATGTCCAGGACCATACACATGCTAGACAAGTACTCTACCACTGATCCGTAACTCACTCTGCTCCAGCCCTACTTCCCTGAAGAGCTTTAGTACTGTGAGCCCCTTGATCGAGACGAGTGTGTAATCCAATGGTGGAACTCGGGGTTGGGGAATAGGTGTGCTTCGCATGAACAGCATAAACATAAGGGGGCTGTGGCAGGGGCATGAAAGACAGTGGACAGCGTGGGTGGGATATACTTCAGTTCTCACTGGTGATAGACGAGGATACGGGACATCTGCAGTCAACTAGAGCCCTTTCCAGACTCACTTGCAGGGTCCAGTGATGGCAAGGGGGCACCCTGTGCTACAGGAAGACAACAATCAATGCCTGTAGCTGTCTAGAAAGGGCAGTCCACATATTCAGTAGGCTACTGGAGGCTGTGCCATTAACTCAGGACAGGGGCCAGCTTAATCCTCTGTCCAGCTCCCACCAACCAGGAGGGGGATGTGTGTGTGTGTGCGGGGGGAAATGCAACCACCCACTCTTCATCCCTCAACAGTGCTGGCCTTCTTCAAAGTCTGACTAGACTCTGAGAATGTTCACTGCTGCAGAAGAGAGTGGGCCAATCCTTTGGGCTGGGCCCTTCAGATTGAGTCATTTCTTTGAATGTGACCACATAGTTTTCTGGGAACAAGCAGAAGACTAGTTTGTTTTTTGTTTTTCTTGGAGGAAGGCTTCCCCACTAAGTAGATATTAAAGGAACAGTAGGTATGGAAGAGAAGAGATGGCTAGGTTTTCCTTGCCTCGGGTCCCTTCCAGATGGCCCAGCTGTGACCCGCTGTCCTCGCTTCCTGAGTGTGGACGGCATGACGACCAGCTGCCCCCTACTGTTACACCTTCCCCGACATGATGGACGACAAGGCCCAAAGCCAAAGGTGAGAACTGCCCTTCATCCAGGTGAGGGCTGTGTGCCAGCATCCATGACCATGTTATTGAGTTGACGATCTTCTCTGTAAGGCAAGGCTGACTTTCAGGAGTAGGGGTGGGAATCAATGACTTCTTTTGTCCACTGGGAAAAGTAACATTCAGGAAATCTGAAAAAGCTCTTGAAAACTTTAAGTATGAAAGTAGTTGGGGGGTTAGAAAGACTGCAAAATAAAGAAACATCTCAAAAAGTTAACAGACATGGGAAAAGGAGCAAAATGAAGTGTGGGAGGTCGTGAGGGGTGTCTTAACATCTGAACAGTTGGAGCTTCATTAACAGAAAATAACAATCCCCACAAAACCCAAGGGAGTAGGGAGGCTTTGAAAATCAACAATAGGGGCTGGAGAGATGGCTCAGTGGTTAAAAACACTGGCTGCCTTGTAAGATCTGGGTTCAGTTCCTAGCACTCAGACAATGGCTCAAACCATCTCTAACTTCAGTTCCAGGGAATTCAAAGGCCCTTGTCCGACCTCTGCACACGTGGTGCACACACATGCATGCAGGCAAACATTCATACACACCCATAAGCATTTCCCAGGATCAGAGAGTAAGTTTTTGAAAGGGTTCAGAGGGCCAAACAGAGAGAAACATAATTCTCATTGATGGACTGCCATAGCTCCCAGAGCTGCAGGAGAAAAGAACCTCAACACACACAGAAAGCTGCTAGAACACAAACCAACATCTCAGACAGTCTGAATGAAAACGATGTCTGAATTTGGACTTTTAAACTATCAGCAACCAAAGACACTTTCAAGCATTTAAGATCTTGGCAATTTTGCCTCACCTTATTTCTAAGGAACTTATACAAAGAAGCCCAGCACCCAAATGAGAGATATAAAAGGGGTCACATAGGACAGAGACAATTGGAAATCAATCCAAGAGACAAAAAGAGAACCACAGGACAGGACTACCCACCAGGCAGGGCGCATGTCAGTCCAGACCAGGGTAGGGGCTTGGGATCTATGGCTGAGCTGACTTTCTTCACTTCATGAACCTTTTTTTTTGTCATTTTCCTTTCCTCTGACTTGTGTATAAGCAATGTTTGCTCATATATTAATAAAATAGATTTACCATTAAAAAAATGAAAAATGCCAGAGTATCATATACTGTATGAATATATAAAATATATAAAGGCTGTATTTAACAGGCATATATTAATATGCTCACTATAAATGTTTAAGGTATCATGATAAAAGAATAATTTTCTTTCCAGTACAAAGAACAAAATCAAAGGCTTTGTGCATGTTGGCTGAGCACTTCACCATGAAACTACACCCCAATCGAGAGCTACAAATTTGTTTGAAAGTCATTAACCAAGTAGTTCTGTAAGAAAATTCTTGCAGTAGATCTATCCTCACACAATGGAGAATGCCAGACTTGGAACACACCTACCTGTATCAATACCCAGCTAGGTGCCCTGCCCACATCTACTTGGGACCTCTGGACAACTGAGAATATCTGGCTTTGTACGGACATGTCATCCCTGGGGAAACTGTAAAATAATATAGGTGACAAAACACCGTTTTATCATTGTTTAATTTTAAAGAATTCTAACAAACTAATCATAGGCCTATTCAGATACCTTTACCATCTATGTAACACTCCACTCAGATGGTAGAACACCAGAGCTCTCTTCTGAGGAAGGTATGGATAGGCTGAGATAATGCATGCTGAACTGTCTGGGCCGTACTATGAAGAAAAGTAATTTTACTTGTATTTTCCCAAGATTACTTTTGCTGATGAACTACTAACATCTTATGAGTGATAAACTTTCACAGTTAGCATAGTAAATAGGGCCTGGCATATCTGTGTCTGCTACTTGTGGGATGGCTAGAAGGATGAGACCTCAGTGTGATGTCGGCTGTTATTATAATAACCATCTACATAATTATTTTTGAGCAAATTCTCTCAATTCAACAATTTTTAGGTAGGTACATTTTAATCAAGGTCATATAGGCACTGTGCTTAGAACATTCTACTTCACAGCAGCCACACTATAGAACAGTCTAGGAAGGACACAATAATGTTTTAAAAAACTAAAAGAGAGAAGCAAACACAAGAGGACATCTGTACAAGCAGAGAATCTGGTTGTTATTAACAGACATTGAACAGTGGTTATTAGGCTCACAGGTAGGTAGAACCTAGGATTTGATTGTCTTTGATTGGTTTGATTGTCAAACCCACACATTTCTCAGCGTAGTCTAATATTTCACATTAGTGTTTTCTTCTAATTATTTAAAACCTACTCAAACCAACTCAAGTAATATCCATTTAATTATCTTTCCTTGATCAGCCACCCATTCCAAGCCTGGTTATGAAACCATGAGTCTGGTCAGTTTAACAGCCTGGGGGGAATTCTCCGATTGCCAATGCTGCAACGGAACATTAATCAAGCTCCAAGAAAGCACTACAGGGTCTGAGACACAGTGCCTCCTCTGTGGAAAATAAATTTAAGACAGAGGTAACCATGAGAGCCATTCAAGTTGATTTTCTCTTTCTTTCTTTCTTTCTTCTTTTTTCTTTTTCTTCTTTCTCCTCCTCCTTCTATTTATTTATTTATTTATTGAGGCAGATTCTCACTATACAGCCTTGAACTCACAGAGATCCACTTGCCTCTGCTGACTGTATGCTGGGATTAAAGGTGTGCCACCACACCAAGCTTTCAACACCTAACTTTCTCTACTAGTGTGGTCATTTGGTCACCAGAGGTCAGACCAGGAGGGAAGCTGCCTGGTCAGAACACATGGAGGCAATTCTCTTCTTGTGGATCCATAAGAGCCTTGTGGTGTCATGTGGCCAGCACTTAACCTAAGCAAAACGTCCAGTCCTTTCTACTGTGTGCCTGAAAATAGGTAATTTTTACTCTTTAGGAATAAAGACTATGGAAGTCACAAGCTCACTCTAGAAGTATGAAAATGGCGTGGAAAAGGAGCACCATGGGTTCATTTTTAATAGTTTTTTTTTAAAAATTATAACAATTTTTTATGTTCACACCACAGAAAATTTAGTTCAAAAATCATGCAGAAAAATTAGATAATAGGTAAGAACATTCACACTGAAAGTAGGCAAAATATTTTAACAAAAAATTTGTCTAAAATATGTAAAATTTCACTATGAAATGTTTTGATTTGTATGATTTAGTACTTATACCAACCCAATTCAGTTGCTTGAATCTCTATTTTAGAATATTTATTTTTTAAAAAAATATCTATGATATAAACCAGTACCTGCATGTCCACATGTAAGCTACTCTGCCTTCTTCAAGTTTTCTGGACTATACAAAAAACATGGGTTTCAGATACGAATACAGCCTATGGCTATCAACAGCAGCAGGGTTGGGAGGCTCTTCACAGCACGGCAGTGAATCCCTCACTCACATTCTTAGAACTGAACCAAATACACAGGATGTGTTGGCATTCATTAGTTCTAACCCTGTAAACTGGCTCTGCACTTGGTTGCTGTGTTCTTCTGTGTGTTACACAGACATGCTGACTTTGCAATCTATGCTTTGTAAGAGAGCAGGTAATTCCAGCACTGAGGAAACCATATAGTGAGGCATGGGGGATGATGTCAGCGGCACCCTTCCACTCTTGTTTATCCAGACAGTGGCTTTCAGTCCTGCATTGAGGCCTCCTTGTATATCGGTTTCTAGTGTGTCACCAACCATCACACAGTCCCCTGGCTGCACTCCAAGGAGATCACAGCAGTGATAAAATATGGAAGGTGCTGGTTTCTCCTCTTTCTGCTCTCCTCCTACAACAATAGCATCAAAATAAGACTGGCAGGCACAAGCCTCAATCTTCTCCCTCTGGGTCTGTCTGTCACCGTTTGTTAACAAGAGTAGGCGGACCTCTTTGCGAAGTTCAGTGAGCATGGCTTTGACATCTTCTGCTAGGGTCATATGCTGTAAACGTGTAGATTTCCACAGGAAATAACATTCTTCTGCTAATTTCCTATGGTTAGCACCACCTTTGGTTTCTTGGATTGCTTCTTCCCAGTGTGCAGTCCTCACGTCTGTAATGCAGGTACTGTAAGGATGAAAGCATTCCTGGCTGAGTTTAACTTGAACTTTATCGCAGATGACTTTCGCCTCTTCTCTGTAGTGGTATTTTGATTGTAAGAGCTTTATCACCTAGGCAGAGGAAGATAACTTGGTCAGCATATCTTGTCTTTAACAGCCATGTCTTGAAGCAGAGACTTCTTCCCACTACCACACTTTCTCTAGAGGAACTGGCCTTAGTTTTGGAGATACTAAATTAAAAACTCTCTACCCCCAGAGACAATAAATCATATACATATCATCTGTCTGCCCCCTACCCCCACCCTGTGTCCCTCTCTGTCTCTCATTGCCATATTTAAAAATCAGCATCTGTTTTATGATGATTCTTCACATAAAGCCAAAAACAAGCTTTCACTGGTTCAGGAGGCTACCAAGTTTCACGCTGGTCATGAAGGCACAAAAATAAGATTTTTGCTTAAATCTAGTGGAACATTTTAATAACTTCTGAAAAGCACTGCTAACACACACACACACACACACACACGTACACACACGTACTGGGAATAGAACTAAGGGCCTTGTCTACATTAGGTATACCTACCATACCACCAAGCTACAGCCCCAGCCCTATTGTACCCATTGGGTCTATCTTAACATTTACTGAAGACTGAAATGTGGCTAGCTTTATGGCTAAATTAGTACACACCTTCTTAACATTTGCTATAACTCTACAATTCCCCTTTCAAGACAAGGCAGTGTCTTGAAAACCTTAGAACTGCTAAAAAATTTTCCTGAGCTGGGATCTGAATCCATACTTGCCTGCTTCCACGGCTGACATGCTGGCCTGATAGTATGTACTTATCCCTTGTCCTTGGGGTATCATCACAGGAAAAGGAAGCAGACAGACAACTATTGTTGATTGATACTGGTTAGAGTACCACTGACAGTTAAATGGACAAGGACTATGGAAATAAAATCAATTTTTGTTTTGTTTTGTTTTTTTGTTTTTCAAGACAGGGTTTGTGTGTCCTGGAATTAGCTCTGTAGACCAGGCTGGCCTTGAACTCCGAGATTCACCTGATTCTGCTGTAGGACAATGCTCTTGTACACTGTAAAGATTTGTCATTCATATTAGTTTAATAAAACGCTGACTGACCAGTAGCTAGGCAGGAAGTATAGGTGGGGCAACCAGACTAAGAATTCTGTGAAGAGGAAAGGCAGAGAGTCAGTCACCAGCCATATGCAGAGGAAGCAAGATGAGAATGCCTTATTGAGAAAAGGTACCAAGCCATGTGGCTAAACATATATAAGAATTATAAGTTAATTTAAGTCATAAGAGCTAGTTAACAATAAGGCTGAGCTAAAAGGCCAAACAGTTTATAATTAATATAAGCCTCTATGTGTTTCATTGGTACTAAACAGCTGTGGGACCAGGCGGGAGAGAAACTTCCATTTACATGCTCCTGCTTCCCAAATGTTAGGATTAAAAGCATGTGCCACTACCACCCGGTCCCTGAATTCATTCTTAAGAATAGCTGAATAAGGCTTGGCAAAAGTCATACCTAAAACAAGAGTTGACAAGTAGGTAACATGGACATGGGAAGCTCAATTCATTCCACACAACAACAACAAGGGCATGGATTTCTGACCCCAAAGGGGCAAGCCAGTTGAGCCAAAACGGAAGGCATAAGGAGACAAGGATATGCTGGAGGGCCCTTGAACAGATGTTGCTCAAATCCCTTTCTCACCCACTTTTCCCACATAGGCTTATCCACAGATGCATCCGGCGTGCAGACTAGGGCTCTAGTGTTGCTCTAAGAGCAGTATTCAACCAACAAGAGGCAGACTGGATAAACATCACACTTTCACTGCTTCCTGTGACATCGGAGGCAGGCTCTACAGTGTCATTTCGGAATGATGTCTCATACCAGCAGCCCCATGGTCACTGATATACTTCAATGATAGCCACCCCCACGCTTATCTCCCACACCCTACCAACCAACTACCTATATTGAATGACATGCTTCTAAAGTCAGCCATACCACAGCAAATATTGATCTTCAGAAGCAAGAGCAAGGCATTGTGCTATGGTGGCTGGGAGTGGTGCTCAACAGCAGAACATGGCCTTTCCTGCACCACCATCAAAAAACATTGGGAATGGCTTATGACAGCTGGCATATTACTTTGGGATATGTAAAAATTTATAAGGAATGTTGCAACCTTATAAGATAAAGTCTTTACAACATTTAGCTTTGCTAATTTCATAGACCATTTATAAATAAAGGAGGTGGTAAAAGATCCAAGACTGGAGATTTGAACTCTTGTCCACCACCCATTATTCATTCAGCATTTAATTCATATCAAACAAAGACAATAAAGACAGCACATTCCCTTTCAGGAAACTCAGGAGTCAGCCACAGGCACCCGAGTTGCAACAATTAATGATAACATCCTCTGACGGGTGCAATAAGAGATAGCATAAGAAAAGAACATGGCTTCACCACCATAAGACAAATACAGCAGGTTGGTGGTGTTGCTTTGAGATAGGAGTTTCACTGTGTTGCCTAGGCTGATCTCAAATTCTGGAGCTCAAGTGATGTTCTTGCCTTAGTCTTCCATGTAAATTATTGTTTTAAAAAACAAACAAACAAAAAAGTTCACCAAGGCAGGAATGTGGAGGGTGAATTGGATGTGGTCAGCCTGGAGCCAAGATCATAGCACAATTCTACAAAGGTCAAGCATTTCTGCAATTAAGGCAAGAGTAAGGGGGTCTGGGAGACAAGAGTGGATGAGGGCATAGTTCACTGGGTGAGCACTGGGTGCTACATCCTTCTCATGCATTGTATTGAAACTACCTGACATTTAACACAGACTAACACTCAAATTCTATGGGGATCTGAGGCTAAGCATAGACAGGGGACCAGCTGAGGCACTTGGTATCCTGAGAACTGTGATTTAAACTCAATGTGAGGTTTTCGAAGCCTGTAATCAGAAACAGCTTAAAACAAAAACTGAGTTTCCAAACACTGGGCTTAGCTGGGTAAGAATGTGGGTTAAGCATTGACTGTCTGCAGGTAAAGATAATGGAGTGGGTGTCAAAATACAAGAGACAACAACAGGGTGGAAGCTTCCTTTAGACTGATTCCAAATGTGGGGAGAAGTAGCTCAGCAGAAAATTCTTGTTTAGGATGGCAAGGTCCTGTTCAAACCTCAGAACCAAGAAAGTGTGCGCATACACGTGCACACGCATGTATACACACACACACACACACAAACCAATTCCAAATACCTAGTGACGTTGGCACTTTGGGAGTAATCTAACCATTTGGCCTATTGTACTCAAGTGGTGGAGACAAAAGCTACTTGCCAATGGATTTGGAAATACACAGAGGAGAGCCTTGATGAAGATAAGGGATGCAGATTTTTCTAAAAACATAGCTGTGCAGAAAAGTACAGTCAAAGAGAGGGGTTGTGCAAAAATAAAAAAATTAAAGTATGAGGCAGACACGAACTGCATGTGTGAAATGCGGCAAGAAAAAAATGGGGAAAGTTTATGATCTGGATAAACAAAAACTACCCGATGAAGCATAGGACCCTTATATTTAAAGGGCTGGCTTTTATAAGTGTGTTTTCCACATCTGGTACTCCTTCACTTTCTCGGTGAAGCTGAAGGCAGAGGAAGGAAAGTAGGGGTGGGTTAAAGAAGGTGTCCGACAGCATCAGCAACTCCGCACTAAAAGAATGCCCACTCAGCATTTTATGTCCCAAGGGTCTCAACACCAGAAAGCCCTGCCGGCCAGACAGAGGGGGTGGGGGGGAATGACTCTGCTGTAGGTTAAGTCCAGGCCCGCCTCTCAGAGTTATGTAACTTCCTGGGCCAAAACCTTGCCTGAGCCTCCTTCCCCGCAACCCACCGCAGCCCCTCCAGCGGGGGACTGCAGCGAGAGGCGGGCGCGCGGTGTCGTCCCGCGCAGTCCGAGCCCGGGTGGCCGCAGGTGGCGGCGACTCTGCAGTCGTGGCAGTTCAGAGTCCAGCACCCCGCCCCGCGCGCGCGGGAAGGAAGAGCAGCTCCAAGGGCGAGCAGCGGGGGACCTGAGGGTGCGGAGCCGAGACCGCCGAGTGCTGGCCCGGCCGGGGAGGGCGACGGCGAGGGGACGTTACCTCCATCATGCCTCTCCGGCTCGCCTCGGCCGTGTCGATGAGCGTGTTGTCCAGGTCAAAGAAGACCGCGCGCACCCGACTCAGCCCCATCGCTTCGGCCGCTCAAGCCGCGCGCGAGCCGCCTCGGCCGCACCGCGCATGCGCGAGGCCGACCGGGGAGCCGTGGGGCGGGGTCGCGGGGTCACCTGACTCTCCTGAAGCGCCGGGGCCTCGCGAGCATGTGCGGCCGAGAGATTACGCGAGAGTCGGACAGTATAAATTTTGTAGACGGTGCGCGTGCGCGGGATGGGCTAGCGCATATTATGGCTTCGTCTTTGGTGTGTGGGTGGCTAGTTAGCAGCGCGGTTCTCTCCTTTAATGACCTGGTAGGCTTGCTTTCCTTCCTCTGCGGTACAGGCTGAAGAGGACGTCCGGACCACACCGGAGGAGCTCTCCAGGCACGGGGCTGGTCTGTCTCTGGTGACTGTACAGCCACCATCACAACCTGGAGCACCAGGGGACACGGAGTGTGCTGGATAGCCTGTAATCTGTGCTGTGCTTTCCAGCCTCGGAACCCTGCTGCCTGGGGTCCTCAGCGACTGTAAGAGAGACTGTCTTGATATGATTGATTTGGGAGGGCCTAGCCCACTGTGGGTGGCCCCATTCTTAGGCAGATCCTAATGTATCTAACTCTCAATTGCTATCAATTTGCACCTCAAAGACTGGTATAGGAAGCTTAGGGACAGTGAGTAAGTTCTATCTTAGGGATAGAACTGGAGTGGACGTGGACCTGCTGGACGGTAATTAGGCCACTGGGCTCCACCCTTTTGATGGACTAATGCTGCACTGGTGGAGTGGGCAAAGCTCACAGGGCTGAGTTAGTTTACTGTTGTGAGCTTGATGGCTCCCACGTTTCCACACCCACTGCTTACCTCTTTTGCATGCGATTTCTGTTGCTGTGATTCCATCGACCGTGAGGCTCACTACAACCCATCCCAATGCTGACGTCATGATCTTGACTCTCCAGAACTGTGGATGCACAGAAATTCCTTAAAAAAAAGTGCCTGATTTGTGTATTTTGTTAAGCAACAGAATATAGACAGAGAGGGACTATATACTGAACTTTGTTATAGCCATAGATTGGAATAGTACATAGGCCTAAGAAAACTTTCTTTCAATTGATTATATCCCCACATTTTTGAAGGAGACTTGCCAAACTGATATCAGGCCAGGACAATGTACTTGCCAGATGTTCCTTGAAAACGAGGATGTTTGCAGAGTTTTGGTAGAATACTGCCTTCACACTCCAGCAAGGGTTTCTTTGGCCAGAGGTCATGTTCTTCATACTGGGAAAAGGCTCAATTAGTGATGTTGGACTTCCCTCTGTATGCTGTGAATATGTTTTATTACCATTGGTTAGTAAAGAAATTGCTTTGGGCCTATGGCAGCACAGAATAGAGCAAGGCAGGAATTCCAAGCAGAGACAGGAGAAAAGAAGGCAGAGTCAGGACGATGTTATGTAGTCACCTAAGTAGCTCGCTGGAACCTTACTGGTAATTCACAAGCCTCGTGGTAAAATATAATTCAATTGGGTTAAGAGCAAGCTAGGAATATACTAGAGTCATTGACCAAGCAGTGTTGCAATTAATAAATTTCTGTGTGATTATTTTGGGTCTGGGTGGCCAGGAAATGAGCAAGCAGCCTCCTACTACAAATTAGTAACATATGAAAAGCTACTCTTTGTCCAGTAAGAGAAAAGCAAATATTACAGATTGCTGTCTTACACAGTATGTATTCTGTGATCAGAGCTGTGACAGTATAATATGGCTAAGAATAAAGACTGCGCTCTGCTTCCCAAAGAAGCTGAGTCCTTTGCTGTTCTTCATTTTGGTGTCCTGTGATCTCCTTGACCCCGATCTTTCACACATCTTATTTACATCTGCTTTTTGCTTTTAATGCGCTCACAGACAATTAGGACACCCTAAGCAGGAGCTAAATAGCAATGTTTGTAAGCAGAGTTACATTCCAGCTCTATATCCCGTCAGTCAAACCTCCTCCCCTGTTTACAAAATACAATAGACAAGATGCTGCACTAAAACATTGCATCTGAAGATTTTCCATTTATTCTCAAAGACAACTAAAAAAGCATTGTTTAAATACCACATTATAACAGCAACCACTCCACTTATCACAACTTAGTTGAGTTTAAAAGGTTCAAGATGAGTACAGTGTTCCAGAAATGGGCCGGATGGAAAGTTACAAACTACATGTGGATAGTAGTTTATCATGTATATCAGGCTTTTTCTTTTGGACTGCTGTCAAGTTCCCAAATCATCACATAGAGATTTATTATTAGTTATTAGTCTAGCTTAGGGTCATTTCTAGATAGCTCTTTGAACTTGAATTAATCTGTTTATCTACCTTTTGCCTGAGGACTTTTTACCTTTTCTTTCTGTATGTCCTACTTTTCCTGCTTCCATATCTGTCTGGCAGGTGGCTGCCTGACTCTTTGGCCCTGGATGTCTCTCTTTTTCTTCCTCGTTCTCTCCTCCTCCTTGTCTCCTCTCATTCTTCTTTCTACCCATTTATTCTATCTGCCCACCAGCCCCGGATATCCTTCCCCTTCCTAGCTATTGGTCATTAGACCAATCAGGTGCCTTGCAGGCAAGGGGAAACAAATGCAGCACATCTTTACATAATTAAACACACATCCTTATTTTGTTAAACACAGCATAAACAAATGTAACATACCTCTACACAGTTAAAGTAATATTCCACAACATAAACAAATGTAACACATCTTTACATAGTTAAAATAATATTTCACAACAATCAAGATTTGTTTTTATATAATAGTTAGAAAAACATCTTACGAGGCCTGTACAAGTTCAAGTCAGATGGGGTTCCAGCACTGAGAGGGGGTAGTTGACAGGGGCTCCTGCCACTAACCAAGAGGTCATCTCCAGTTGTCATCCACTTAGAAAACTTAGTTTTCTCCAATGGAGTCCCACTGGGTATATTAACCACACTTAAGGGTTACTGCTCCATGTCCAGCAGTAGATGGACAAAACAAAATGAACTCAATGTAGGGTTTTTGTCTCATGTTTTGTTTGGGCATTTTTTTTGGTCTTTATCAGTCTTTTGCTTGTATAGTAGATTATGGTTTCTGATGTTGTGTTTTTATGGGTTTGTATGTATGTATTTTTTTGTGTTTTTTCTTCGTTCATTAAAAATTCTGATTTATATTGTTTGTTTTTATGGAAAAAACATTAACACTGATTGTGGTGCTTTGAATGAGAATGGCCTGCATAGGTTCATCTATTTGAATGCTTAGTCACTAGGGAGTAGAACTGTTTGAAAAGATTAGAAGGGTTAGGAGGTATGGCCTTGTTAGAGGAACTGTGTCACCCGGTTAGTGCCAGGTCCAGTGTCTCCTTCTCAGGCCTGTAGATCAAGATGTAAGGGTCTCAGCTACTGCTCCAGCACCTGCCTGATGCTACCATGATCCCCACCATCATGATAATGAACTAAACCTCTGTAACCAAGCCCCCGATTAAATGCATTATAATAGTTTTCTTGGTCATGGTGCCTCTTCACAGCAATAGAACAGTGGCTAGACCTAATGAAAAGATATTAAGAATGTGCAAAGGCAGAAGAATGTTGTGGAATGTTATTTTAACTATGTAAAGATGTGTTATATTTGTTTATGCTGTGGAATATTACTTTAATTGTGTAAAGGTTACAGTTGTTTATGCTATATTTGTTTAATGAAATAAGGATGTGTTCTAGCCGGGCGGTGGTGGTGCATGTGTTTAATCCCAGCACTTGGGAGGCAGAGGCAGGCAGATCTCTGATCTCTGTGAGTTCGAGACCAGCCTGGTCTACAGAGCTAGTTCCAGGACAGGCTCCAAAGCCACAGAGAAACCCTGTCTCAAAAAACCAAAAAAAAAAAAAAAAAAAGTTTCTTTTGAGCTAGAGATGGCTCAGCAGTTAAGAGCACTGACTCTTCTTCCAAAGGTTCTGAGTTCAATTGCCGGCAACCATGTGGTGGCTCACAACCATCTATAATGAGATCTGGTGCCCTCTTCTGGGGTGTAGGTACACATGCAGGCAGAATACTGTATACATAATAAATAAATAAATCTTAAAAAGAAAAAGAAATAAGGATGTGTTCAATTGTGTAACGATGTGTTGCATTTGTTTCACCTTTCCCGTAAGGCATCTGATTGGGCTAATAAAGAGCTGGACGGCCAATAGCTAGGCAGGAGAAAGGACAGGCGGGGCTGGTGGGCAGAGAGAATAAATAGGAGAAGAAATCTAGGCTAGAGAGAAAGAAGAGAGCAAGGGAGACAACCCAGGGCAAGAAATTTAGCCAGCTGCCAGCCAGCCAGATACAAGAAGCAGTGAAAGTAAGATATATAGAAGGAAAGAAAAGTAAAAAGTCCTGAGACCAGAGGTAGATAAATAAAACCAGGTTAATTTAAGTTCAAATAGCTAGCCAGAAATGAGCCTAAGCTAGGCTGAGGATTCAAAACATAGTAAGTCTCTGTGTCATGATTTGGGAGCTGTTTGGTGACCCAAAAGAAAAAGTTTGGTATGGAGAAGGTGTCTAAACTCTCTGACCTGTCAGAATTGTGGTATAAATGATGCGAGATGGGACTTGGAAGGGGTCTGCGAAAGCTTGCTGCTTAAAAATTAAAGAAGATATCTTTATAATTATGGGTTGGTTATATTCTTTAAGTTGCTCCACCCAATAATATTGTTCTTAGGCACACAGATTTCCTTTCAGAATTGGAAAAAAGAGCTGAGCATGGTGGCACATGGCTGCAATCCCAGCCCTCAGAGGCTGAGATGAGAGGATGCCAGATTTGAGGACATCTCCAGCTATACAGTAGAACCTGTTTCAAAATGATGAGAGAACTACCTGTACCTTGATCAAACACTACACAGTGTATACACTTGTCATGTTTAAGGCTTCCTTTGGGATAGAAGTGATCAAAGTTTTTTAGTGATATAATGCTGTTTATCTTAGTCATGGTTTCTACAGCTGTTATGAAAAACCATGACTTAAAGAAAATTGGGGAGGAAAGGGTTTATTTGGCTTATACTTCCACATTGTGTTTCATCATTGGAGGTATTCAGTAGAGGAACTCAAACAGGAAAGGAACCTAGAGGCAGGAGTTGATACAGAGGCCATGGAGGAATACTGCTTACTAACTTGCTCCACATGGCTTGTTCAGTCTGCTTTTTTATAGAGCCCAGGACCACCAGCCCGGAGTGGCCCTACCCACAATGGACTGGGTCCTCCCATACCAGTTTCTAATTAAGAAAGTGCCCTGTAGGCTTGCCTACATCCTGATCTTATGGAGGCATTTCCTCAACTGAGATTTCCTTCTCTCAGATGGCTCTAGTTTGTGTCAAGTTGACATAAAATTAGCCAGCACACTATATTACACTTTTTATTTTGCTCAAAAATTTTAAGTTGTTGACAAATATAATTGTATGTATTATATAAAACAGTGTTTTGGAATCTGTAAACACTCGGGAATGGCTAAGTCAAGTTAATATACATTGTCTTTGTCATTAGTCCTGGGCTGTGTTGTTTAATAGATGTCCTGAACTGTTCCTTTAAAAATCTGTGTCCTCTGACTAACATTTTTTTCAACATACCTTCCCTCACCTGTCTCTGAGTGTGGTGGTTTGCAGGAAAACAGTTCCCAAAGGAAGTGGCACTATTAGAGCTATGACCTTGTTGGAGTGGGTGTAGTTTTGTTGGAGGAAGTGTGTCACTATGGAGGCAGACTTTGAGTTCTCACAAACACATAAGCCACGCCTGGTTAGGCAAACCACTTCCTGCTGCCTGCAAGATGTAGGACTCTCAACTTCTTCTCCAGCACTGTGTCTGCCTGTGCACCACCATGTCCTGCCATGATGATAATGGACTAAATCTCTGAAACTATAAACCACCCAATTAAAGGCTTTCCTTTATAATAGTTGCCATGGTCATGGTGTCTCTTCCCAGCAATAGAAATCCTAAGTCACTCAGTAACCACTGTTCTAATCTGCTCCTCAGATCACCCTTTTTAGGTTCCACTGATCACACAGTATCTTCCTTGTTTTTGAAAAAAAAATTATTATGTGTACTGTGTTCTTCTGTCTGCATGTATGCCTGCAGTCCAGAAGAGAGCGCCAGGTCTCAATATAGATGGTTGTGAGCCATCATGTGGTTGCTGGGAATCGAACTCAGGACCTCTGGAAGAGCAGCCAGTGCTCTTATCCTCTGAACCATTTCTATGTTAGACTTAGTTCACTTAATATTAATATAATGTTTTCTAGATTTATACATGTTGTCACAAAAGACAAGATTGTGTGTGTGTGTATACATGTTGTGTAGGGGTAGATTTCATAATCTTCTTGCCTCTCCTTCATAAGTGCTGCAATTACAGACATTCACTACCTGGTCCAGCTCTGATTTCTTCCTTCCTTCCTTCCTTCCTTCCTTCCTTCCTTCCTTCCTTCCTCCTCCCTCCTTTCCTCCCTTGGTATAGGAGGTCCTTCTGTTTGTGTATTGCTTTCATTGGTTGAATAAAGAGACTGCCTTGGCCTTTTGATAGGGCAGCCCTTAGGTGGGCAGAGTAGACAGAACAGAATGCTGGGAAGAAGGGAAGTGTGGCAGACACCATGATTCTCCTGTCCAAGACTGACACTGGCTAGGATCTTTCCCAGTAAGCCACGACCTCGTGGTGACACACAGATTATTAAAAATGGGTTGAATCAAGATGTGAGAGTTAGCCAATAAGAGGCTAGAGATAATGGGCCAGGCAGTAATTTAATTAATACAATTTCCATTTAATTATTTTGGGGGTTAAGCTAGCTGGGCGGATGGGAGCCAGGCAGGATGGAACAAGGGGCCCAAGCTCCTTATACAACACTTCCTCCCTCCCTTTTCCCTTCCCTCCCTCCCTCCTACCCTCCTTCCTTCCTTCCTGTGTGTGTATGTTGGTGGGCTCAGCGGATCAAACACAGGGCCTTGTGCATGCTTGTTGTATCATGCCCTGCATTTAATGCAGGTGTACCCACTGGGCAGACAGTGAAGGCGGCCACAGGAGGATGGTGAAAGCATGGGGCTAACAATGAGGGCTTGAGCACAAAGGATATAGCCCTAAAGTGGGGTAGCCCAAGTAGAAAGCAACCTTCATTTAACACACCTATGTGGGTTGAACACAAGGACCAGAGGCATCCACCATCTAGCAACTGGCGTCAAGGTTGGCATCTAGGTATCTGGCAGCAGATATGACTGAAGAAGCCCTGGGAAAGGAAATGCTGATGTACAGAGGTGTCCTGGGCAGAGGCTGTGCCACAAGGTCTCTTGTCCAGCCTGATAGTGAACTAATTGTTGAAACATTGGTTGTGATTGGCTGATAGCCAGGCAGGCAGTATAGGCGGGAAAACCAGACAGGAAGTAGAGATGGGGCAATGAGAGCAGGAGTATTCTGGGAAGAAGGAAACTCTTTCCACAGTCCTGTCTCTCTTTGGACTCCACAGCATACTCTCTTTGGAGGGATACCTTGCTCAGTCTAAATATGTGGGGGGGGAAGCCTTGGTCCTGCCTGGAAGTGAAGGGTCAGACTTTTGTTGTTGCCCTATGGGAAGCCTTACCCTTTCTAAGGAGTGGATGGGGTAGTCCTATGAAGCAAGATGTGACCTGCCCCGCTGAAAAGGGTACTGAGCCATGTGGGCTAACATAGATAAGAATAATGGGCTATATAAGTTATAAGAGCTAATACAAAGCCTGTGCTAATTTATCAATCAATTTATCATTAATATATACTCTCTGTGTGATTTTCTTTGGGACCTAAAGACTGTGGGACCTAGTGGGAGGACAGAAACCACCAATAAGCAGGCCCTCATGTTACAAACCTTCATCCATCTACTGATGGAAGCAGATACAGAGATCTACAACAAAGCACTAGGCCAAGCTACCAGAGACCAGTCCAAGAGAGGAAGGAATGATAATATGAGCAATGTGGTCAAGACCATGATGGTGATACGCACAGAAAAAGCTGACCTGAGCTAGTGAGAGCTCACTGACTCTGGACTGATAGTGGGGGAACCTGCATAGAACCAAATTAGGCCCACTGAATGAGGGGACAGTTGTGAGGCTTGGACGGTCTATGGGGCCACTGGCAGTGGTACCAGGATTTATTCCTAGTGCTTGAACTGGCGTCTTGGAGCATACTCTCTTTGGAGGGATACCTTGCTCAGTCTAATTATGTGGGGGGGAAGCCTTGGTCCTGCCTGGAAGTGAAGGGTCAGACTTTTGTTGTTGCCCTATGGGAAGCCTTACCCTTTCTAAGGAGTGGATGGGGTAGTGGGGTGCAAGGAAGGGAGGGAGTGGAAATGGGGATAGCTATGTAAAATGAGAAAAGATTGTACTAAAAAATTCTTAATAAAAAAAGAAAGAAAGAAATCCTCTGGATTTCTTATTATTTCTACTGCTCATAAAGTTTTTAGGTTATTTAAAAACAGTGTTTTCTCTACAAGGACATTCAACCGTGACTGGAAAGAGTGACAGGAAGGGACAGAGAATAACGCCACTAATAATATCATAGCAAATAAATTTAGTTGCAACTGTCTGTCAGAACAACAAAAGAAACATAATGTTATGTGCACTATTTGATAAAATGAAAAACAGTGGGTCTTTTCAATGCCATTTTCATAAAAATATTCTATTGGCACTAAGATCCATTGGGAAACATTCCATTAAATCCTCATATAAGAGAAACTCTTTTGCATTTATTATTTTTTAAAATTCATGCATGTGTACCATACTCATGTAATTTCCACATTTATGTCTCCCCTCTTGATTTCATGGCTTCCTTTCTTTAATTATTACTGCTACATGCTACAAGAGTATATCTTCTAGAAAGCCTGGCCCATGAACTCTCAACAATATGGTTGCCTAGAAAAGATTTGAATGATGACCACACCAGTTGATGTGCCAACATGTGTGGGGGCACTCTCACGAGGTCCCTAGATGAAGCGTTAGAGGCAGTTAATGACTCTTGGAGCGGGAGGATCAGTGTTCTCTGGGAGGATCCCTCTAATGGATTATCCAATACCAGTGGCCAGCCCTCAAAACATAATATGAGTAACGCTAGACGAACTCAGCAGCTTGTATTTGTATTTATATATTTATTTGTATGTGTGTGCACATATGTAAGTGTGTGTGTGTGTGTGTGTATTAAAGAGGGACTTTCTTTTTTAAAAAATGAGTTAGCATTCCCAGGGCCTACATACAGGCGTGAGGCATTATTCTAAGCACTGTGCACATGGTAACTTCACTGGAGGTAGGTTATATTTAGACATTATAAAAAAGAACCAGGTAATACAGGGCAGTTACCTTGTCTGTGCCCATATAGCTGCGTAGTGGGCAACCGAGAATGTCACCCCAGGACTCAGGCCCCACAGATGTTGGAGAATATGCTATGACAGCAGTCTTTATAGCCAAGTGTTTGGATTCCAAACCATGATTTATTTATGGTGATAATCGATAACAATGGTGCCTGGACCTTCCAAACCTTTCTGAGAATAAAGACTATACTGAACAGTTTGGGAACTCCGCTTTCGATAAACTAGGTTTTGTTCTAAAGAAAGTGCTGACTGGGCACAATGCATGTGTTCAGCTGTTTATCTGTGGCCCAATTCTTATTCAGCAACGCTGTTGGATCTTTAGACTTCATTTTCTGTGCTAGATTGCCAACACTTCATTTTCTACCACAAATGAGCGAATTCTCTTTTTCCTAGAACCTAAACAGCTGTGCAGTTGACACACCTGGAATTCTGGACAACATTGGAATACACAGCTCTTGATGGGAGCATGAACTTTATTCCAAGTCACTGAGGTTTTCAGGAAGCCATCATTGCAATTCCTCTTGCTGTCCTGGGAAACTGAGGCTCTCTGTGTGCTGGCTGCCACCTCAAGTTGGGAGTGCATTTCTGCCGGAAGTGATTACATTAGTGCCCACCCCCCCCAATGGCATCTGGGAGAAATAGGCACCACATGCTTCTTCTGTTCCTGCTGCTGACTGGGGCCCAAAGGCCTCTGGGTAAAGAAGTGGGCGGGCATTGCACAAGGCAGCAACAGTCAGTCTCTGGGTAAAGCATTTGTTGGTCTTACATTAGAGCACAGAGGCCTCTGGGTGAAGCCATTGACAAGCTGTTGCTTTGGTACAAAGGTCTCTGGATGAAGCAATTGGTGGGCATTGCTACTGCTTGGTGTGGAGGACTTTGGTGAAATTCGAGGCTGTGGGCACTGGACTGTTATTTTAGGTGAAGGGGGATAATGCAGTAAATGTCTGAAATCTTTGTTTTCTACCTAACACAAGTATTTGCTTCAGGGGAGTCCCCCCCCCCACTTTTTGTGAACTTCCTGTATGAACTCCTTAGTTTCTTAAGCTAGGTCGGGGAGACAGTGTAGTTCTGTCTCCTTCACTTACTTGTTTTGTAAAGCAGCTAGTAGCCTTGCCTGCCTGTTGTATCTGTGCACATCTGAAGCAGGTCACCTCATGTTTTTCTCTTCTTTATTACTGAAGGATATCCGGCAACTTCATCTCTAGTAGTCGTGTTGCTTTCCCAGGGGTCATTTCCATGGCAGAGTGGGGTGGAGGGGGTAGGGAAGGAAGGGAGAGAGTGTTTCCTAGGGCTGCTGGAACAAACTTGGTGGATTAAAACAACTGTACTGTCTCACAGACTGGGGTTTTAAGAGTCTAAAATCAAGGTCCTCTCAGGGTTGGGTAAAATGAACTCTTAGAGAGTATGCACCTCCCTCTTAGCATCAGATGCTGGTTGGCAATCCCAGGTTTGTCTACCTTGGTTTGTAGACTCACCATCACTGCATCATCTGCTGGTCTTCCCATCAATCCCTCCTGTGTGTCTTTTTTCACTTTGCATAGGAAAGTCACCAGTTTAGAGCCCATTCTAATCTCATGAACTTATCTCAGTTATATCTGCAAAAAACCATATTATGGTTTGAATCTGAAATGTCCCACGTAGACTCATTTTTTGAATTCTTGTTTGCTCTTCTCTCCAGCCTTGGTATTTTGGGAGATTCTGGAAACTTCCGGACAAGGGACAGTGGCTCTTGATGGCTCTAACCCATGAAAATATCTCATAGACGGCCTCTGCTTCTTGGCCACTGCAATGTGTGCGAACAGCAGTGTCTGCTACACTCTGCTCTCTGCTGCCACCGTGCCCTTGCGCTCAACTCACATGGCCAAGTAAGTGTGAACACCGATTTAGGACGTTGAAATAATTAAGTCATCTCTTTTGTTACTTTTATCAGCAATTTATCCCAGTTATGCTGAATAACTAATACAAGCCTAATTCCAAACAAGGTTGCATTAGCCAGTTCTGGAGTTAGAGTTTAATACATTTTCAGGAGCATGCAACTCACCTCACAAAAACATACAATCTTAATAACTTTTCTTATGAAAAATACTTTGGACCTGAGGAGCTGTGGTAGTTGGTAAAATGTTCTTGGTTTTGAGAATGAAGCCCTGAATGTGATCCCCAGAAACTACATAAAAGCCTGGGTGTGGTAGTTTGTGCTGGTTGTCCTTGCCCTGGGAAGAAGGAGACAGTCTTCTCTGGAGTGAGCTGGCTAGCCAGTCTAGCTGAGTTGGTGATCCCCAGGTGCCAGTGAGAGACTGCCACAGAAGACAAGGTGGACAATAACAAGGTCAGTGGCTTCTGAAAAACAACACCTCAGGTTCACCTTTGGTCTTTGCGCATGCACCTGCCTGCAAACTTCCTGCCTCCCATTAACTCCTTTATGCTCAGCCCACATCTGACTTTAAATATGGTGTGTTTACTTTCTTTTTATTTTTTTAAATTAAATAAATTCATTGTACATCCTGGCAGTAGATTTCCCTTGCTCTTCTCCACCCAGTCCCTCCCTCTTTCTCTGCCCCCTCCCCCCAACCATTCCTCCTCCATCTCTTTTTAGGAAAGGGCAGGTCTCCCAGGAGTAGCACTGAAACGTGGCATATCAAGTTGCAGTAAGACCAAGCACCTCTTCATGATTTAAGGCTGGGCAGGGCGATCCAGTATGAATAGATTCCAAAAACCAGTAAAAGAATTAGAGACAGCCCACTGATCCCACTGTTGGGAGGCCCACAGAGGAACAAGCTACACAACTGTAATATACATGCAGAGTCCCTAGGTCAGTCCCATGCTGCTTCCTGGTTGTTGGTTCAGTCTCTGTGAGCCCCTATGGGCTCAGGTTAGTTGATTCTGTAAGTTTTCTTGTGTGGCCTTGATCCTTCTGGTCCCTACAATCCTTTCTCCCCCTCTTCTGCAGGATTCCTCAAGGTCTACCTAATGTTTGGCTTCAGTTGCTGGATGAAGCCTCTCTGATGACAGTTGACCTAGGCACCAATCTATGTGTATAGCAGAATATCGTTAGGTATCATTACTTTGACATTTTGTCCTCCTGTCATGTTTGGTTCTATCCTAGGTCTCTGTGTCATCCAACCTGTGGGTCCTGGTGTTTTAGGCTGTGGGCTTACTCTGCTGGTATGGGTTTTTTGCTAGACCAGTATTGGTTGGCTACTCCGTTAATGTCTAGGCCACCATTATACCAGCACATCCCACAGGCGGGACAGAATATAGGTGGAGAGTTATATGGCTGGGTTGATTTTCCACTCCTTCCACTTGAACTGGTCCCAGGAGATGGCCAGTTCAGGCTACATACCCACTCTTGCTAGGAGTCTTAGCTGGAATCATTCTTGTAGATTCCTGGGACATTTCCTTGTACCAGGTTTTTACCTGACCCCGAAATGCCCCCACTTTCCAGTAGTCTCTTTCAGTGTTCTCTCCTTCCACCCCCACCCCAACCTGATGTATTTACTTTTTTTTTTTAAAAAAAAATGTGTGTATGGGTGTTTTGCCTGAGTGTACATATGTGCACCACAAGTGTGCCTAGTTCCTGCAGAGGGCAGATCCACTGGAACAGGAGTCACAGATGGTTATGAGTCACTGTGTGGGTGCTGAGAACTGAACCCTAGTCCTCTGCAAGAGCAAGTGCTCCTAACTGCTGCTGATTATAGCCCCTATTATTTTTATATAATTATTGAGTGTCATTAGTGCTTCCCATATACACATGGGTGTGGGACCGTCCCCTGGAGCATGCTCAGCCTACTACCATGGACCACACTCCTAAAGAAAACTGAGTTTCCACCTCCTAGCAACTGTCAACTGTAAATTGATCCCCAGGGTTGAGGTTCATGTGCCCCATCTGTGCCTGTATGTGAGTGTATTCAAATGAGTTTCATTAGAGTTTCTCAAAGAAGCGTAAGTAAGAGGTTATTATTACCTTGGGCACCTTAACCTGTGGTCACACCACCGAAGAAAATGTATTTCCCTCTCCCAGAACCATTAACTGCCTCTAGATCCTCAGGGCCTGTCGTGATCTCCTGAGCCCTTCCCCCTAGCAACTATTAATTGCCTATGAATCTTCAGGAAGAAGTGGGGAATGGTCTCTCCATGATAGGAGGTTGATGTGCTCAGCCTTATGCATTCATTACAGTTGCTATGAACTTAACATGTCACAACCATGCTAGGCCTGGAAGACAGTTTTGCACAACACTCCACCTGGTCCTCTGGTCTATTGCTTAAAAATATTTTCAGTTGTCATCAATAATGTTTTCTTCAGGTTGAAATTCCTCCAGAGTTAATTTTGGAGTCACCATCTTCACAGCAATAATTCATCCATAATTTTAATCTGGTCTTTTTCATTATTTCCTCTCTCACATAGACAAAGTTTGTGTATGTCCTATAGTAAATGTATCAACACTTGGAAAAAAGTGTGGTAAAAATAAGATTTGTAGGTGTTTTAAAGTTCCAACTTTAACCTTAATCCTTATTAACTGGCTGCCTGACTTCTGTAGATGTGATTTAATCACACATAAGATGTGAATATATAAAAGGGCATATGTTTATTAAAATAGTTGGATCTTTCACTATTCTGGTTATCATTCTTAGATTTAAATAACTTGATATAATTTTCATTGTTTTAAGTAAATGCAAACCAAAATAATCAAAAGGATATCATAGTCTCCAGAACTCACATGTTGTACTCTGAACCTCTGAACCAATCGCTGAATTATCAAAATAATACGAAGTTAAATGTGTAAATTTAATCAGAATACCATTTTTTTGAGACAGGGTTTCTCTGTAGCTTTTAGAGCCTGTCCTAGAACTCGCCCTGTGGACCAGGCTCTGCCTTCTGAGTGCTGGGATTAAAGGCATGCACCACCACTGACCAGCTCAGAATAGCAATTTTGTGAACTAATTGAATAGTATAGGGCTTTCTTTTGAACTTTTCAATGCTTTATTTACAGGGAGGGATTAAACTTTTTATCTATAATTTGGAGGCAAAGTTCATCACAAAATGTAGACAGAAGTTTCTGTCTCGCCCAGTCACACAGACATTCAGTCCCAAAGAAACACACAGAAGCTTATATTAATTATAAATGGTTTGGTCTATTAGCTTAGACTTATTAACTAGCACTTATAACTTAAATTAACCCATACTTCTTGTCTGTGTTTAGCCATATGGCTTGGTACCTTTTCTCAATAAGGCATTCTCATCTTGCTTCCTTTGCGGCTAGCTACTGATTGACTCTCTCTGCCTTTTCTTTTCCCAGGATTCTCCTAGTCTGGTTGCCCCACCTATACTTCTTGCCTGTCTACTGGCCAATCAGCATTTTATTAAACTAATATGAGTGACAAATCTTTACAGTGTACAAGAGCATTATCCCATAGCAAATAAAACATGTATCAGTCACTAGCAATAAACTGGAGAATGTTCCAGAATTACCTTATGAAAAAGGACTAATTGATTCACGTCATCATCTAACCCAAAGGAAGACACTGAGCAAAAGCATTTGAGAAGAAGATTGGAGCAGTTGTCCTAACATCTGGACCATTGGAGCACTCACTGAACGATGTGCTTTGCCCGTGATCTCTAGGAAGACACAGGAACAAACAACAAAGGTGAAATGACTGGAAGATGACAAGCTCCTGAAGCTGGTGAGACACCGGACGCTTCCCATGATGCGCGAGTTCCCACAGTTGCGCCAGGTCTGGTGATTCTCTAGCAGGATATACAGGACTCAGCACAAAGTTACACCTGGATAAGATTTATTACAGAGAAGTGGAGGGTGGGTGCCTATAAGGAAAGGAGAGCCAAACCTACAAGGTCTCCTCCAGAGTCACACAGAACTTGTTTAATTTCTCTGACAGTGAGTTGTGGGAATGTATGTGATATAGGAGCCCATGAAGAACATTAGAAACAAATGCAGTGCTCAGAGTTTGTTGCAGATCTGTCACATAGGTGTCCTGTTCATAGAAGGTACCAATAACCCAGACTCACACAGAAGCAGGTGTCCGACACAAGCCACACTGATTATGCATACAGCTTAGGGTGTGCACCACTCTTCTGAGTCAATGGTTGGAACTTTCCTGAAAACCAGTTTCTCAGGTGCCAGGTTAAGGCTGACTTCGTAACAGACAGACTTTGTGGGGAGAGTGTACTTAGTGCTTTGGGCATTCATGGACGGAACAGGTAGAGCCCTGAGTTGATATACTTATAAATAAAATAGTTTACACAGTAAAAGAGTACACATTATAAAGTGAGAAAACAGTTAAGTCCAAAAACAGACTTGTAAAAGTGATATCTTATACAACACACAGTATTTTGCATGTAAAAGTATCTGGTTTCTGCAAGGAAATGTGCTTGGTTTTCAGCCGTATTGCAGATCTTGTAAACTGAAGTACCCTGCATGCAAATTTCTTTGAAACATACTAAATGTCTTTTCAAAGCATTCAAAACTACAAGTGTTCTCACCACAGCTGAAGGGTATTTTGTCTTCTCTTACCGCAGAAACACATTTAAGTTTTAAAGATTTTATTTTTAATTATGTATGTGTGTTTACTTGTGGGTGTGTGCAGTTGCCCATGACAGCCAGCAGAGGGCAGGGATCCCCTGGAGCTAGAGTTACAGACAGAGTTGTGTGCCTTCCGATGTAGACTCTGGTAATCTAACACAGATCCTCCAACGGAGCAGCAAGTGCTCGGCTGCTGAGCCAGGTCTCCAGCCCCTGGTGGCACATTTAAAAACGGTAAAAGTTCATGGTACAATGACACATTGAACAACTCGGTGGTAAATTTTTGTTATAAAAGTCATCCTTGGTTTGTAGGAAGAGTCTGCCAGGAAGGTTATGGTAAAGAAGACCCCGCTTTACTCAGACTATCAGGAGTCCCACAGTAGTTGCTGCCCAGAGGATCCCTGAAATAGGAATATTTGAGTCATTTACAGGAATTCAAACCTATACCTTTTTTTTCCCCAGCCTGTTTTGTGCTTTATTGTGTGCCTTCTTAGGCCTTGACAGTTCCTTGTGCAATGGGAGCAGTGCTCCTTCTGCAGCTGTTGCTTGTCTTTAGCTCTGTGGTTGGTGTAGGGGGAGGGCCAGACCCCCTTCCCAGCCTGGCCTCGCACTTCTTGTCATTGTAGGATTTTCTGAGTTTTTCCCTCTCCTGGGTCGGTGTAGTTGTTGAAATGCAATTGGCCCCCATAAACTCATACGGAGTGGCACTATTAGCTGTGGCTTTATTGGAGTAGTTATGGCCTTGTCGAAGGAAGGACGTCACTGTGGGGGTGGGCGATAAGCTGAAGCCACGCCCAGTCCACTCAGTCCATTTCTTATTGCCTTCTGATCAAGATGTAGCCAGCATTATGTCTGCCTGCGCACCACCATGCTCACAGCCAGGATGATAATGGACTGAACCACTGAAGTGTAAGCAGCCACCTCAATAAAATGCTTTCCTTTATAAGAGTTGCCTTGGTCATGTCGTCTCTTCACAGCAATAGAAACCCTACCTAAGGCAGTAGGGTTAACACAGGAGATTTGCTGACATCTCGGATCTTGGAGAGATTGGCAGGAGCCTTTGTCACTGTCGAGGTTCAGGTGGTCTCCCTTTATCAAACCAAATCCAGATCAACCTGGAATGAATCTACAGCCTCTTGTTTCCTATGGAAACAAAAACAAAACTGCTTCTCCAAAGCATTTTTTATTTCCATTTGACAAATACATTTTTTTACTTTTAAAAATTAAGTCATTCTTAAAATACATAGAATGTGCTTATTTCAATTTCAGGTCTCTAAGCAGCTGTCCTTTGCTTTTCAGCAATGAAAAAATTAAAAATCAACTCAACAACATAAAGGATTCAAACTCCCTGTGTATTTCCCATCCTTGTATGGCTTTTCTTAATACTTTTACTGTCTCTCTAAAGACGTTATTTTTTTAAAGCTCAATTTCTTTCTATAACTGTTTATACCAATTTTCTCTCTTGCTTATGCCTACGCATAAAAAAAAAAAACCTGTTTAGAGTTTTTTTTTTTTTTCCGTCTGGATCTCATTTACTGCATATCTCTAGGCTTTTTTGACCACACGAGCAAACTTTGGCCTGTTAGGTTACAGCTGGATCCTCCACTGTGCTCTTTCAGCTGGCTCTGCCCACCCTCAGGTCGGGTAGCAAAAGCCAAGCCCAATACTTGGGGCTAGGTCGGAGGTACCAGCCCAGGAACTAACTGCATTCAACCTTCCTAGAGCTCTAGAATGCGCATGCTTGCTCTCTGGCAGGCATTTTTACTTCAGTTTTGTTCCTACTTAAAGTACTGAGTGCTCAAGGGCTCTCCAGCAGTCAGAAACTCTTACAGGGTGTTCTTTTCTTTTTTCTTCAGTTTCCTCAGGTTCTAGATGGATATTCAAGTCCCATGATGAAATGCCAAAATGTTGTATAATGTTTTACTCTTTTGGCATTTTAGACTCTTTTGAGGACCCACCACCCAGCTCCCAAATAAATCACACACGGAGGCTTATTATTATTCATGAATGCCAGGCCGTAGCTTGGCTTGTTGCCAGCTTTTCTTACTTATATTATATCCCATCTACCTTTTCCCTCTGGACGTTTATCTTTCTTCAGTGTATCTTACTTTCACTCTTACTCCGAGTCTGGCTGGGTGCCTGGTTTCTGCTCTCTTTTCCTTGTTCTCTCCCTCCTCCTCCTATTCTCCCAGATTTCTCCTCCAATTTATCCTCTCTGCCTGCCAGCCCCACCTGTCCTTTCTCCTGCCTCCTCGCTATTGGCCGTTCAGCTCTTTATTAGGATCATCAGGTGTTTTAGACAGGCAAAGAATCACAGTTTCACAGAGTTAAACAAATGCAGCATAAACAAAAGTTACACGCCTGAAAATAATTTTCTACAACAATAGTCCTTATTCAGATCTTGTCTAGGCAGCCGCACTGTCGAGACTTTATAGGTGTAGCTTCCCTGACATTTCTAGGAAAAGCAACCTTACAATAGATTTCCTGCTTCTCTGGCCGGCCCATTGATGTTCCTGAGCCTTACACGCAGGAGTTATGTTGTAGATGTATCAGTTGGAGTTGGGCACCACAGATGACTTCTTCTTTCCATTTGACTGATTGTGGGTTTTGTAATGGTCTCTGTCCATTGCAAAGAGAAGTTACTTTGATGAGGGATGAAGCTTACATTTATCTGTGGATAAAAGGATACTTAGAATGCAGTTAGTAATTGTTGTGGTTTTTTGGCGCGTGTGGAAAGACACGAGACACGAACGAACCCACGCAAGAAGATTTATTAGAGGGGTGTGCTCACGGGCCCGAGGAAACGTGAGGAGGGGGGAGGAGAAAGAGGGGCGC